>JAMPIV010012802.1:0-172611 GCA_024509875.1 Oreohelix idahoensis | reverse complement strand
GACTTGGCAGTAAATGGGTTCTACATGCTTTGCCCCTTTAGTGTTCCAGAGGCGGAAGAGTTTTGGTACCACACAAGACTCTCCCGTGAATGTCAGCTTAGTAGTTTAAATTTCAAATGGCCGATTTGCAAGCAATTGTTAATTCTTATTGCCCATCTCAATACGATCCCTAACCAATCAGAACGCGCGTCAACAAATTTTAAACTTTTTCACACAAGCTACCCAAAGTTGAGCAGTATTAAGTGTGTTCGCCTCGTCTGTTTTTATGTTTCATATATTATATATCTTATTTCTATTTATGGACAGATTTTTTAATATCAAAATAGTTTCCCCCCCCCCCCCCCCCCCCCCCCCCCCCCCCCCCCCCCCCCCACATTATTAAGCGGCCAAAGATGACCCCTCTATCGTTTATTATATAGGTTTCATTTAATTATTCATCTCACATTTTCATCTGCTATAATTTTTAAGTAATTTAATTGTGCTTTTTTTCGACTGAAAATTTGATTACTAAAATAAATTTTCTATGTCAAAATATATATTTATTACGGATGGGGAAGATATTTATGTCTTAATTATATCTAATCCATATGATAACCCATATTTCAAGATTATCTCTCTCCTTTTAATTTCTTTTAGTTTTTGGAAATTAATTATTTAATTTATTCCAAAGCAACAATTAGGCCATATTTTATCCCTAACAACAATGCATTTTATCGTCACTACTAAAACGATCGGTTTTGGTAACAATTGACGATCCTTGGTGATTGCCCCCCCCCCTTAGCGTTGTTAATTTTTACGACGCTTTGTTAATAAATAATTGGGATGGGGTTAAGTGCGTATTAAAAGGATGGTTAGTAACTTGCTTTAACTTTGGCCACATAGCTGCGAAATTCAAATTCTTTAGTTAAAATGTTGGCGGGTTGATAATGATTGACCTTGCCTCTTGACAAATTTCAATTATCGCTAGTTAATGTTTAGAGTTTTTAAAAAAAATGCAGTCTCAACTAGTTTATGAAGCGGGGAAATTTGAACCGATTCACTTTACGACAGGCCGTTATCAGGGAAAGTCATCGAGTTTTGACTCCCGAGGTAAAAGATTGTTCCTTGTTTGCTCGCTCGCAGATGCCTGAAACGGTCATCACAAGACCCTTGCCAGCGAGCAGGCCCTTCTTTGATTCGTCCCTCTGCCGTAGCTAGATCAAATAATTATAGTCCCTGTGATCAGGACATCAAATGTGCTGTCTGGTAAATATCTTATTATCGCCCGACCTTGCATTTGCTACCGACGTCTGATCTGTCACATATCTGACGAATTGACATCTCAGCTCGCTTGAGAACACTCTGCGTTAAACACCCGGTTCGCTCCCCTCTTGTTAGAGACAATGTCGGTGTGAAAGTTTGTGGCTGAAAGTTTGTAAACGCTCCATTAGCGCATGTAAACAGCGAAAAACATAGGGTGGCTTCACAGTGAATCCATAGACAATGACGAAATTGCGTGGTTCTTTGCGTTGACAAAATTGTGAACCTTTAGTATGGGGTAAGCAAAGTTGAGACACTCGGCACATCACTGTGTGCTTGATATTCTACATACATATGCTGAACTAACTACTTTAGATCGGGAGCTTGTTCATGAACAGTGTAACATACAGGAACGAATTATTGCAGGTAGACCGTGCCAAATAATGACACGGAGGGGAGCGGGGGGAAAATCGAAAATACCATATTACCTGTCGATGAGAATGCGTAAGGGGAAAGAAAAAAGTTGTGCATGCGTCCAAGTTGCAACGCAGTGCCACACTATTCGCCCAGTCTACAGGAAAGTGTAGCCTAAATACTTGCCTGGAATTTAGCGGCACAAGCAGATCGCACCAAAATTAATATGTGACCAACAATGAAAGTACATTTTTGTCATTTATTTTTCAGATAAACTTCAACATGACTTAGGAAACTACTAAATAAGCGATTGAAGAAAGCAGAGATATATTTTACAGACGACTTGAATTTACTAGATCACAGTTTTATGAGATACATTATGCGTTGTCATCTACAATGAAATATTAAATTTACAATATGGTACATACTCCAACAATTTTTACTTATCACTTATTATAAGGAATAACACGTGTTCTTGTTTAGCGTCAGTTTTCTCTGCCGCATGACACTCTTCAAACTTTGAAATACGTTTATCTCTTTATCACAATCGAGCCGAGTTTTATAAAGAATAATTTGTGAATAAATATATATTTTTGCGTATAAACACGTTATTTTTATTTGCTCCGTTTCATTTTTACTTATAACTCTATTAAAATTAATAAAATGCAAAATAATTCCACTGATTTTTTTATACTGCCTAAAGAAATATGCATGACATATGTTAACGCTATGTTTCAAATAGTTTACTTGCTATTTTGACAAAACAAATTCTCCAGCAAACTATGGCTTCTAGACTGTTGTAGAAATTCGGCGCTGATCCGTTCTGTTACGTTGTCCTTTGTGGATGTGCGGATATTTTATCCAGATCGTGTTCACCAGAAAAACTTGTACACTCATTACTAAAGGAAAGCAATGATGAAACTTTTATTTCGATTCGAAAGTTTCGATGATGCAAATATATCTTGGAAGCCAAATGCATGTACTCATGGTATTCGACTGTGAATAACAAACTACCTATTGGAAGGTTGGTTACCGTAACATCGCCGAAGCACTACAGTCTGATGGCTCATTTACCAGAGTGACACAGTAATATGGCTGTGAAACTGACAAATCAACACGCTACTGATTGTTTACTACGCATCTGCTTGTGTGACACAATATCCCTGGTTTCCACTTTAAAACTAGAAAGTCTTGTCGGTTTTATTCCAAATATTGAAACGGGTTTCGAAAGCCAGTGCCAACTCATGATCCAAATACACGGTGGTCGCGATCCCAGTTCACCACGAACAACAGACGGGTTGGAAGGTGAATGAACACATCAGAAAGAGTGATAGTTTACGTCTGCTTAGAAACCCAATTATTTATGTACTCGGATTATATAGCGCGTAAGTGAATGATTGGTTTGTTCACGATTAATTAACCCCATTCAGAACTTTCAGATCTACATACGATGATTCTCGCTTGTTTCCAACTGGACAAGCTTAATTAATCGGTTCGACTGACTAAAGCGCGATGGAATCTTTTTTAGCGCACCAACTACTCGTGTGGTGAAGTGGGATGTTATAAATATTTATAGGGAACTTAGTGTACTGACTGAGATCAGCTGTGAAGGTATCTATATCTATTAAGAGTAGTGTATTATAGATAACCTTACTTGCAACCACATATCTATATATCTCAGTCAGAATTATTCTGGAATAGTGTGATGCTACGTTATGTGTCTAGGGTATGTGTATGGTGAAGTGTAAGTCACAACAACAGACAGATAAACAATTTAATTTAATCCACTACTCTTAACAACACTGTGACACTCACATACATATAACACTCTATGAGAGATATCTTAAAAGAAGTCACTCTGATAACTTTTCAAATAACAATATGTATTCATTACTGGCATGAATGAATATGTGTCCTGATTCAACTACAAGGGAACCAGGAATCACAATCAATTTAAATTACAAGTTATGTACAGAATGTATTTAATATGAATAGTGTAGTGACATATATTATTACAAATGTTCTATGTGTGTCAGTTGTGTAGTAGTAAAATGAGGTAATACTGGTTTTGTTTTGTTCAAGCTCTGTTGGTATTTGTCATCATGACTTCAATAGTTTGTCTTTAGGGACTAGTATTGGAGATGTTCACAGTTCCTGATTTTAAGACAAGTAAATTCCCCTCTTAATGTTAATTTTTATAAACAAGTCATTTCAAGATGTGGGGATATAATTTTGCGCTCAGCTGGCCAAATCAGCTTATCTTTAGTGTTGGCGGCAGGATACGACTCCTCTGCTCGAATTCTTCTCTGGGCTCTGGAGACACCTCACTGATAGCTAAAAGGACCAAGGAGTATGCTGTCCGACACTGGATTCAGCAAATCTCTGACCAGGTGCTGCTCAGTACCATCAAGACCACTGTCCCACAATTCATACGAATAACACAGCTACGTTGATTAGCAATGAATTCTGGCACAAACTGGCACAAATTTCCATCTGCCTCTGTTCCAGGCTTTTATTGCAGGGCAAAAATTTAAGCTGGCCTTCAACGCCACTTGAATGCTTTATCACAGATCATTTAAATAGAGTTGGTCCTCTCGAACTAAAGACTTCCCAAGTGTGTATATCATCGAGATCTGGCCAATGAGCCAGCACGTTTCTCGACAAGTGTCTTGAAAAAATGTCGATCTTTTCCCCGTCTCCCCCTAACAACCAAGTAATGTATTTAATAGCCCGAACTCAAATCGGGGTTAGGCCTTTTATTGTGTTGCCGCTTCCATATCAATTTGGAGTTTTCAATGTTAGGCTACTTTCTGTAAACCGTACGCTTAATTTTTTCAAACACGGTTAAAAAAAAAATCTTGACAATGAGCAGAAATGATTTTATTGCAGTGTCAGGCACCCCCAATATTTTAATTACTTGGGTATAATTATATATTAATTCCCTAGGACTTATTGCGTAACGTTTTACATATTATTTGTCAGCAAGCCCTAAGGAACCCAAAAATACTAATTTAAAGGAGCTACGTGGCTGCGTTCAAAATCTGCAATTTCTTCTATCTCCTGTTTCGAAGATGTGCTGTCTGGGTACTCTGTTATGTTTTTCAACCGTGAAACAACCATCTAATTGTTATCTTTTCTTAATAAGAAGTCTGTTATGATTTATAAAACCTAACTCTGGGAAAGGGTAGTGTATTTTATCACTGTCCGTCTGAAAAAAAAAAAGTTAGTGCCAATGATAGACTAATCACGCGCGTGGATGGCCAGCATAATTGTGTATCGCGCGGAGCGGGTTTAGTGTTCGGCTTTCTGCCTCTCCCTTCTCGCTATCCTTTTGTCCATCTGTTCGTTCGTTTTGGTAACGTAATATAATTAATGTTAGGATTAATTTAGGTCATTACGCAGGGCCTCTCAATGCTTTTCCAAGAAATACAGCACACGTTTCATTGAAGAAAGCGGGTAATAATACAGTAAGCTTTTACTATCAACGTGAAAGCGTTACAATTTGCAGACGAAGCAGAAAACAAGGGGGGATTTCGAGTACATTCCTTGTGACAGCACTGTCATTTTACCATTGCTCTTCTCTTTATTAATTTTATTTGTTAGGCTTCATATTTACCTAATAATTTATATATGTGGATTAGAATATTTCATGACACCTCCCCTCTTAAAACAGACATTATATGTCAGTCCTTTATTCTATATACACATAGAGAAATTTATTATTATTTCTGGGGTTTACGGTGATTCTCATCACACGGATGGCGGCTTAAAAAATCCGCTCCCAGATTGGTTTTTCCAGATATATACTCAATGCTAAAATTATATGGAGCCAGAAGCAAAGACCATCGGAGTAACCTAGAGTTCTCATGCTTAGCCTGTGCTAAAAACGATATAGGTTTGTGGTCAGTTTGCAACTTAAATGCCTTCCCATATAGATAAATATTGAATTTCTTTATTGCCCATATTACTGCAAGACATTCTTTTTCGCTAGTTGAGTAGTTGATTTCAGCTTTATTCAACTTTCTGCTAGCATATGCCACTGGGCTTAATTCCCCATCCAATGCATCTGATTTCTGTAGTAAAGTTGCACCTAACCCAATATTACTTGCATCCGTCCTTACTATGAATTCTTGACTTAAGTCAGGTAATTTCAAAATGGGTTTACTTGTGAGCTTTTCCTTCAATTCTTGGTAAGTCATTTCACATTGTGGTGTCCATGTAATGCGATCTGGATGTCCTTTACGTGTCAATTCAGTTAACGGTGCACATATGGAATTAAAGTATTTGATATACTTCTGGTAGAAACCACATAATGAGACAAAGGATCTCACGTCCTTCTTGGTTTGTGGTCTCGGGGCTTTCTGTAGTTTCTCTAAATTCTTTGGGTCAGGGGTCATGTTTCCCTGATAAACTGTGTGTCCCAAAAATTCCAATTCTTTACATCCAACGCAACATTTGGTTGGTCGGGCTGTTAAATTTGCCTCCCTAAGTCGATCAAACAGCATGTTCAGAGAGTCAATGTGTTCATCAAATGTTTCTGTTGCTATAAGGATATCATCCATAAAATTTGTTATACAGGGATTATTCAGAGGATCCAATAATTTTCTCATCATTCTAGAGAAGACACTAGGCGCATTCTTCAATCCAAATGGCAATCTATTAAACTCATAGAGGTCCCTTCTGAGGTACTAATAGATACGGTATGGTTCTAACCTCTGGCTTTACTGGAATATGATATTATCCTTTAACTCAGGATCCACTTTTGGAGAAAAATATTTAGCTTTATTTAGTCTGTCCAACAGCTGATTTGTAGCCGCCAATGGAATCCCCCCTGTCCTTATGTAATATAGCAATTCACAGCTCTACTGTAATTATATAACATAAGTCTATGTTCTCAGAGGGCTTTCCTTAATTGGAGTACCACCCCGGACACTATACGAAGAACTCACAGTGCGACAATAATTCCTTCCATTCCAATAGGATAGGTCCCAACTCGAGCTTCCAATCAACAGCCTTGTATTATTCCGTTAGCAAAACGGATCGAATATGGGTTTTTAATACAAACAGGTGTGGATATATCTATGAGGTTTAATTATCATATTCCAATAGGTTTGATATGCCCTGGTCCCGGTAACTAGTTAACACCTCTGCATGATTATTTAGACAACCTGTTGCCATCTCTCTCTTTCTGAGTTTTCGTTAAATGTGTACTGATTTTCACCTGTGCTGCTGTCTCACAGGGGTGTAATGGATATTCAAATGATGAAAGTGGTTCCTTTTTCTTCTCCATGGCGATGGACAAGGTCAACAAGTGTGTCTCTTCCTGATGTTCTCTTTCCAAATATTTCTTCAGGAGATTCACATGATAGATTTTTTCTTTCCCCTTCTTATCTATCTTATAATTTGTTCTAGACACCTTATCTAAACTAACTGTATGTCTGGACCCTGCCATCACAATTTGTACCTTATTCTGTCTCCCAGGCCAAAAGAATGCAGTACGTTCTCACCCACAGCCAAAGTTCTGTTCTTTCGCCTTCATGTTATTAATAGGCTGCATGTTTCTCTCCTGGCTTGTTTCAAATTATTCATTGGCTAAGTTTCCAGCCCGTTTTTTTATCTAACCGATAGTGGTTCAGCTCATTCTCACAATACTGGAGAATGTTCAGGATGTAATGGTTTTCCTCTGCCTTTTCAATAAAGTCCCACGTATCTTAACAAAGCTTACACATATGGACCTTTAATTTGATTCTGGACCTACACTTGTCCACACACCGGTCACTGGTCTATGGTCTCTTCCACTCGAAAGCTTTATACGTGCATGATTTTTCCCTCCTCCAGAAACTTTTCATGCAACACAAACGACCGCTACCAATTTTTCTTTTGGGGCTTTCTCCCCTCTTAAAATTCTTGATGAGAGATTTCCTCTCTACATCTTCTTCCTCCAGTTTGTTTAAGTCCGATTGAGGGATTGTCGGCTTATCCTGGGGTAAGACATCCTTTTGCACTCTCCGCATAGTGGCCATTGTAAAACAGTTAAGTGAAGCTTGTCCGTGAAAAGGGGCTTCCCATTCCATTTGGTCCACTTTATCAAATCTATTTCTCTTTTTATTATCAGGCCTAATTTTGCCCCGTGGCGTGTCCAGGTCCTGATCCATGTTCCCACTTGTGGGTGTTCCCTCATGTGCTATGCTACACCTTTCTACAAAATTCTCAATGTCCCATCTTGCTTTGGGCCAATAATAATTGTGAGCCACCTTTTGAATGATGGTACCTATTTTCTCATGGTCCCCATCTGGTTTCACATGTAGGCTCCTTATTAATTCTGTCCTGTATCTTTTTGGAAGAACCAGCTGTCCGTGACCATGGGATCTAGTTCCAGTCTTCCTATACATCAACTTGTTTTTCATGTAGAAATCTCCCTTGCCTGGAGTTGTATGACAAGTTGACAATTTTCTGAAACATGGCTTGAGTGTTTTATCCCCAGCCTGTGCCTTCCTCATCTCTTCTGGAGTGGTATCTAACATAATATCCTCCTCCTGTCTTGAGGTCGACCTGACCTGAAGGGTTGCCATATACACAGGTTTCCTTCTACAATGGTCAGTGTCATGATTGTCCATCTGACAATTCTTACACCACCTTTTTCCTTGGTTGAAAGATTTTCTTTCATTATATTTCCTTTCATCGAATTGTGGGAATTTATTTTTATTGTCATACCGTGGCCTATCAAATTGGTGCTTACTTTTATTTTGATCCCTAGGATCAAATTTATTAAAGTTCTGTGGTGCCCTAAAGTTGTCCACCTGTTTCTTTTTATTACCTGTTACCTCTGCTTGAGCTGCTTGATACCTTTCAGCAACATTTAGCAACTCACCCAGCCTCTCTGCACCTTGTTCCATGAGAAACTTTCTCAGGTCTGGAGCCATGGACTCTCTTAGTTGCTCTATAAGGACCATTTCCTTAAGATCTTGGGTTTTCCCCAGAGAAGTCCATTTCTCCAAGTATGTCTCGATTCGTGCAGAGAACTGGTGATAGGTTTCACCTGACAGTAGTTTAGCATTCCTAAATTTTTTTCTGTAAAACTCTGCATTCTTTTCATACCTTAACAAAAGAGCCTGCTTTAGCATGTCATAATTTTCCTGATCACCTCTGCTCATTTTTGCAAAAACTTCATAAGCTGCCCCACGAAGTCCCTGAGATAACTTTAAGCTCCACCTTTCTCTCTCCAACCCATACGTGGTAGCTAATAGCTCATACCTATTTATATAGCTCTCAATATCATCGTCTTTCTCAACAAAATGATCTAAATGAAAATTCATAGCTGAGATTGAGGCTCCCTGAGTAACCGTAGCATCAGAGGCAAAGGGGCTGGCACCATTTTCAGGAGCATGGCCTTGAAACTCAAACTCCCTTAGTCGTAACTCATGTTCCCTTTGTAATCTCTTCTCCTCCTTTTCTGCTTCCCTCTCTGCAGCTAATCTCTTCTCTTCTCTTTCTGCAGCTAATTTCTTCTCTTCTCTTTCTGCAGCTAATCTTTTGTCTTCTCTTTCTGCTTCCAATTTCTTAGCCTCAGCCTCAATCTGCAACCTCTTAATTTCCCTGTCAGCCTCTAACTTTCTTTCGGCTTCAAACCTTCTTTCTTCGCGTTCAATAAATTTGTCACATTCCGTAGTAACATAGGCAACCATAACTTGCCCATCTAATCCCAACTCTTTTGCAGTCTGAACCGCAGCAGATCGAAATTTGGCCAGGTCCGCCATTGTCTATCAGGTAACTTTATATAATGTCTAACCAACAATTCAATCTCTAATGGACAACACAGGCACCGTGAGCTCAACCTTATTTAATTCCACCCAAGGATACCTTTTAATTCTTATATTCCCTGAAGTGAATTACCCCCAATATTTTTAATAGTTAAAGATTCAAAATCCCAAGAGCGAGACCCCAATATATGTGGTGAAGTGGGATGTTATAAATATTTATAAGGGACTTAGTGTACTGACTGAGATCAGCTGTGAAGGTATATATATATCTAATAAGAGTAGTATATTATATATATAACCTTACTTGCTACCACATATCTATATATCTCAGTCAGAATTATTCTGGAATAGTGTGATGCTACGTTATGTGTCTAGGGTATGTGTATGGTGAAGTGTAAGTCACAACAACAGACAGATAAACAATTTAATTTAATCCACTACTCTTAACAACACTGTGACACTCACATACATATAACACTCTATGAGAATATCTTAAAGAAGTCACTCGTAACGTTTCAAATAACAATATGTATTCATTACTGGCATGAATGAATATGTGTCCTGATTCAACTACAAGGGAACCAGGAATCACAATCAATTTAAATTACAAGTTATGTACAGAATGTATTTAATATGAATATTGTAGTGACATATATTATTACAAATGTTCTATGTGTGTCAGTTGTGTAGTAGTAAAATGAGGTAATACTGGTTTTGTTTTGTTCAAGCTCTGTTGGTATTTGTCATCATGACTTCAATAGTTTGTCTTTAGGGACTAGTATTGGAGATGTTCACAGTTCCTGATTTTAAGACAAGTAAATTCCCCTCTGAATGGTATTTTTATAAAGTTATTTCAAGATGAGGGGACATAATGTTGAGCTCAGCTGGCCAACTCTGCTTATCTTGAGTGATGGCGGCAGGAGAGGACTCCTCTGCTCGAATTCTCTTCTGGGCTCTGGAGACACCTCACTGATAGCTAAAAGGACCACGGAGTATGCTGTCCGACACTGGATTCAGCAAATCTCTGACCAGGTGCTGCTCACCACCATCAAGACCACTGTCCCACAATTCATACGAATAAACACAGATACGTTGATTAGCAATGAATTCTGGCACAAACTGGCACAAATTTCCATCTGCTTATCTTCCAGGCTTTTATTGAGCAAAATTTAAGCTGGCTTCAACGCACTGATGCTTTATCAAGATCATTTAAATAAGTGGTCTCGAACTAACGCTCCCAAGTGTGTATATCAGCGAGACTGGCCAATGAGCCACGTTTCGACAAGTGTTTGAAAAAATGTTATCTTTTCCCGTCTCCCCTAACAACCAAGATAGTATTTATAGCCCGACCAATCGTGGTTAGGCTTTCATTTGTTGTGCTCCAATCAATTTGGAGTTTACATGGTAGGCTATTTCTGTAACGTAAATTTTTTTCAAACACGTTAAAAAAAAAATCTTATGAGCAGAAATGATTTTTATGCTGTCAGGCACCCCCAATATTTTATTTTGGGTATAATTTATTAATTCCTGGACTATTTGCGTAACGTTTTACATATTATTTGTCAGCAAGCCCTAAGGAACCCAAAAATACTAATTTAAAGGAGCTACGTGGCTGCGTTCAAAATATGCAATTTCTTCTACCTCCTGTTTCGAAGATGTGCTGTCTGGGTACTGTTATGTTTTCAACCGTAAACCCATCTAATGTTATCTTTTCTAATAAGAGTCTGTTATGATTTATAAACCTAACTCTGGGAAAGGGTAGTGTATTTTATCACTGTCCGTCTGAAAAAAAATTAGTGCATGTAGACTTACACGCGTGATGGCAGCATTTGCGTATCGCGCGAAGCGTGTTTAGTGTTCGGCTTTCTGCCTCTCCCTTCTCGCTATCCTTTTGTCCATCTGTTCGTTCGTTTTGGTAACGTAATATAATTAATGTTAGGATTAATTTAGGTCATTACGCAGGGCCTCTCAATGCTTTTCCAAGAAATACAGCACACGTTTCATTGAAGAAAGCGGGTAATAATACAGTAAGCTTTTATATCAACGTGAAAGCGTTACAATTTGCAGACGAAGCAGAAAACAAGGGGGATTTCGAGTACATTCCTTGTGACAGCACTGTCATTTTACCATTGCTCTTCTCTTTATTAATTTTATTTGTTAGGCTTCATATTTACCTAATAATTTATATATGTGGATTAGAATATTTCATGACAACTCGGATATCTAAATTTCGTCATAGACACTGAGAACTTGCTCAATACTTTGAGATGGATGATGACATTTGCTATTGCAAAGATGTAAACGGTCTAATGGTGCACCTCGGTCATGAGCACATAGTCAACGAATGGCGACTTTTCATCGACTCTTCCAAGACTAGTCTAAAAGCCGTGTTATTGCATAACGGAAATTTATTTTCATCAATTCCAGTCGCCTACTCTGTTCATATGAAAGAAACGTAGGACAATATGGCTATACTTTTGGCAAAAATAAAGTACAATGACTACCAATGGCGGATTTGTTGAGACCTAAAGGTCATTGCATTTCTCACGGGCATGCAGACTGGGTATACTAACTTTTGTTGCTTCCTATGTGAATGGGACAGCCACAACAGACAGGAACATTATGCAAGAAAGGTGTGGCCTATCAGGGATCGTATGCAGTTCGGGCATAAAAATGTAATACACGAGCCATTAGTTAACAAAGGCAGCATCATTTTACCACCGTTACATATACAAGGGGATTGACATAAGTCTTGGGCCTGACCATGAAGTGACATGTCACAGAGAGCTGAAATTTTGTATAGTATTTATTCCTTTTCAATATAGCCACCGTCTGAATTGACACACTTCTGCCATCTCTGCTTGTCCTTGAAAAGACCTTGGGAGTAGAACACCCTATTTTTCAAACTAAACAAGTCATCACATGCCAGTATAACCTCTTCATCGCTGTCAAAATGATTTCCTTTTTGCTGTTTTTTTAAGATTTGGGAATAGAAAAAAGTCTGATGGAGCCAAATCTGGAGAATATGGTGGGTGTGGAAGAATTTCAATATTCAAATCGTTGGCTGCTAGCTGCACAAGCCGTGCTTTGTGAGAGGGCGCGTTGTCTTGAAGCAAATGAAGATTTTGAGTGCGCGTTATCCCTCGTTTCCTGGTTACAACCTTTCTTACTTTGGTGAGAAGATCTGCATAGTACTGTCCATTAACTGTGTTTCCACGAGGCAGATAATCTTTCAAAAGGACACCTTTGCCGTCCCAAAAAACAGTCAGTATCACTTTTCCTACAGATTTCTGCGCTCTCGACTTGACAGGTGTTGGGGAGCCCGGGGTTTTCCATTGCGTGCTGGCAATTTTGGATTCGGGGTCATAATGGTGTACCCAAGTCTCATCTACTGTCACCATGGTCTCCAAACAATTTTTTGACTGACACTTTTTGAGCAACTGTTGACAGCAATTTACCCTCGTTTGCTTCTGTTCACGTGTCAACAGTCGCGGAACCCAGCGTGCACACACTTTTCTCATGTTTAGTCTGTTGTGTAAAATTTTATAAACTGTTCTTTCATTTAGTTTTACTCTACTAGCTATCTCCACAATTGTCATTTTTTTATCCTGGTCAATGATTTTCTTCACTCTTGTTGCATTTTCATCGTTGCACTCTGAGGCTGGTCTACCAGATCTTGGCAGATCAGCAACATTTGAGCGGCCGCACTTAAACTGTTGACACCAGTTTTTTACCGAAGTATATGAAGGACAAGAATCACGAAACACTGGTTCCATCTCCCTGTGTATTTCTGTAAGTGTTTTTCCCTGAAACATCAGACATTTTATCACAGCTCTGGCCTCCTTCTTTTCCATTGTTTTGTCAAATCTTTGGAGCAGCAGATCCGGTCAATAGGGTACATTGCGCCGTGCACCTTAGCGGGAAAACCCATTTAAGAAACAAACGCGCACTTCACACATTCAGTGCAAATATGATGAACTTTAAATGTGCCAAGTTTCATCTTCCTCCTGTGACTCCTTCATGGTCAGACCCAAGACTTATGTCAATCCCTTTGTAAAGTAGGGGTTCATGAAGAATTTCGTAAAAGCGTTAGATAAAACGAGCAAAGCTTTCACTTATCTTCGAGAAAAGTTTCCGCAAGTTAGCGATGCAAAGATAAAGGAAGGTATCTTTGTAGGACCTCAGATTAGGAAAGTTATTGCAGACAAACAATTCGAGAACTTGTTACATGGTAGTGAACTTCGCGCATGGATGGCATTCAAATCGATCGTCGATAACTTTCTGGGAAATCACAAATCTGTCGACTATGTGCATATTGCCCCAGTGCATAGATGCATACAGAATTATGGGCTGTAACATGTCCCTCAAAATCCATTTGCTCGATTTGCATCTTGACTTTTTCCCTGACAACATTGGCGAAGTCAGCGATGAACATGGAGAACGATTCCATCAAGATATCGCCGTAATGGAGTCACGTTATCAAGGACGGTGGAGTGTGACCATGCTTGCCGATTATTGTTGGATGCTTCATCGCGATGTACCACATGCCATTCACCGACGAAAGTCGACTGCAAAGAAATTCAAGTCTACATAACTGTTATACTTCTTGTACGAATGATGTTGTAATACTGTATGCGTTGTTAAAAAACTTCAATTGCGTATTTCTAGAGATCCCGACCTGATAGAGAAAAACGTTTTGCATATTTAAAAACAGCGCATTAAAATTGACCAGAAAAACATAGAAATGTTAGAGAAAGAAATTTTTTTTTTTTTTTTTTTTTTTGTTAGCCAGTGTTATTAAAGTGTGTATACATAATTTTGAAACACCCTGAATACATATAATGTCTTTCCGTCTTTCTCTCTTGCAGCCAGTGTGTCTATCTGTTATTCGCTTTATTATTATTATTATTATTATTATTCAATATGTTAGGTACCACTAACAAAATGTTACATCACCAAAATCGACATAATCATATTACGTACATCTATTCCTCGTATAACGAGTTTTGGAATTGAAGTAAACAGCTCCAAGCCGTGACATAAAAAAACGGTTGGCTTTCATGCATAACGATTTTGCGTCAGGCGTGAATCCACATAATTGCAATCACGTGTAAACCTATGTTTGTCGAATGTAGGACCTTCACGCAGCCTAAAATGTGCGCAAATAGCCTTAAAGGGGGTTTCGAGTTCCATTGAAAAGTCTTTAGAAGTGTCGTGTTTTGCTGCTCCGAACCTTCGATGTCTTCCGCCCCTAATGTTAACAAATTGTTGATTTAATATATTATTCGTGCAATGTTAATCTTCCATACTTATTTATATTCACGAATATATAGTATTCAATTGATAGCCATTGTTTACACATTTCCCTAACATAGTACTCCCGTATGGCATATATTGTCGTATTATAAGACTTGTCAAACCGGTTTGTAAGTTTATTCTTATCAAAAACATTATCATCGTCAACAGATTTCTCTTTCCTTCTTTCTCCGACTTCTCTTCTCGCTATTTTACACTTTAAAAACATTTTCTTGATCAGCGTGGTCCAACTGCAGTCCCGCGGGTAAAATTTGGCGCGCGTAAAATTGTTTTGTGGCCCGCACTCATACAAAAAATATCTCCTTAATGAAATGGTATATTTAATAATTTTTAGATTAGACTCAAAACTTCCGCTGCAAAGCAATGTTTTACTGCCAGCAGTCATCATTCGAAAACGTTTGATTGACATTGATATCGAGACTCTTGTTACAGAAAATCCACACACCCCAAACTTCCCATAAGGAGGTAAGAATAAAGCTAAAATTATTAAATGAGAAATTCAATGATCATTGTAATTTTAATTGTATTTAATTTTTATATTTCGCACACTTCAATTTCCATCCACTGAGCTTTTATTTTAAATAATTTTTTTAATCGTGAATGTCCCTCGCACTTTAAATTTTTGGTATATGTGGCCGTCGGGGTTGAATAAGTTGGACCACCCTGTTCTAGATTCTTATGGAACCCCCTGAGAAATATTTAAAAAGTATGGCGAAGGGAATTGGAAACAAACAAGAAAGAAACGACAAAAGACAAGGAAGGGCATTGAAAGTAGGGCGCAGGACAGGAAGATTTGACTTAAATTTCTCCTTCTTCTTTGATACTTGGTCGCTGACTGACAAAGCAATCGGTGACCATCACGCCTAGTGGCGTCTTGTAGGGCAGCAACAAACTGTCTTCACTTTGCTCGGTCGATAGCCACTCTTCTTATGGTGCCCCGGCTCTGGTTCATACTTAGCATCTCCGCCTCCACAGTTCTCCAACAAGTGGCTTTTGGCCGTCCTTGCTTTCGATTTCTATCTGGAGTCCATGGCATGGCAGTTCTGGTGATTCCATCCCGCAGCAAAGCTTGTTCATTTGACGCAGTTTCCGTAACGATTGTGATTCTTCACATAGACAGGGGTGTCAGCCCTGTGCTAAAACCCCCAACCTGGAGGACCAGGGTACCAGCTCTTGTTGACCCCTACACGCGCAGACCTATCCAGCTTCGTTGAAACTACCAGGAGTAAAACTCCCACTGGCATAGCTCTTGGAGTTGTCAGGGTACGCAAGCCGCCGTACCACTACAAGGTATAGGTACCAGTAATGGCAGTGACTTGAATTTGTACAAAGTATATTCTCCTCGTTGAGCTGCTAGGTAATTAAGACAATGATTTATACATCTGTTAGTGTTACAGAGCTTCAAGGCATCTAAGGAATATGCATCTTCATACAGTTATGTTCTGCCACAAGCAAGATAAACATCGAACTTTTAAGGTAGTCTCATACCAGATACTGTCGTAGGGGGGTGAAGGGGAGGATATAGACTACACCATACTGGGTCCAGTTTTTTTAGGTGTAGTGAACAGTTCTCGTCGTGCTATCTTTGTCTTCCTTAACTCAACAGCAGATTTAGGCACCCTTATACAGCTGAATAGCCTGGTACGTGACGCTACCAGGTAAAGAAACCGGAACCCTGTAACTGTGCCACAAAAAGCAACCACTCTAACCACAGGCAGTCGGGCGTTCTAAACCAGAGTTTCCCAAACGTTTTCGGGCCATCGCCCCTTGGCTCCCACAGCACATTCCCAACACCCCCTCCCCCCTTTTTCCGTGTCAAGTTCCCTGCATTACATTTTTTTAAACTATAAATAGCACCGTTGGTTATACACTTGGCTGTTGTGAAACTTTCTTATTGTTTATTAACGTGTCGACGATATCATGTTATCACTAGCCCCTCTTCTCCCCCTCTCCTTCCCCCCCCCCCCCCCCCCCCCCACCCCCAACTGAAACAATAAAATATAAAATCTGGAACAAAGAAAAGTTGGTCCTTCTTGAAACACCTACAGGTATCTAATTTCGTCAGCTTCGGGCCAAAAGTATATTTGGACACATCCTGACAGTGGACTACTCACCTGTATTACACTAGTAAACGCTGGCATTTATGATAAACAATAGTTATCTAAGCTCAGGATGACAAATATAGACAAAACTATGCCTTGTTTAGTGATCCCAGTAATACAACTACTTCGCTATCTATCTTTCCTATCTCGTCTTAGCCTCACTGCTGTTGTGAACGGTTTGTTCAGGCTATGTTCTCCTTTTAAGCGCTTACGTCAGGGCCTTATGTCATCAAAACAATTTTACAAGTAAGTGTTATATTGAGTAATATTGTTGAATTTAGCTTGTCAAATCCTCAACGAACCCTTGCCACTGAACGCCCTTCTGCCGCCCAATTTTCCCTTATCGCCCCCTTGGACGGGGGCGGTACCGCCCACTTTGGGAACCACTGTTCTAAACACTGAAGATGTAAATATTATTGTATCTAATCTACGTGGTATCCCACTATTCTGGATGCATAATAAGTCCCTTTCCTCTCTGCCTTTGTTTTCCCCTAACTTAAGAGTAGAGGCAGGTACTATTTACAGCTGGGTAGACTGGAGCCTGACAACATCGTGTTTCGAACCCTGTACCTTTGCTGCAATAGGTCATCGTTGTAACCACTCTGCCAATCGGCCACGCACTTGAAGAATAGGAACATATATTTTCCTTTATTCGCTGGATTTATAGAAAGAAAAATTTTTCAAACATTCGAGGAATATTGCGTTATTATTTTTATTTTTTTTAATTTAAAATCTGTGGCGGTACTCCATGTTGTCGCCATTGACAAGAAGTGAAGTAAAGATTGTGACTGCATGACGAGTAAGTAATCCAGACTAAATAAACGTGGTATGCATGGTTCAAGCTGGCGGGGCGGGAGAGAGAGAGAAAGAGAGAGAGAGAGAGAGAGAGAGAGAGAGAGAGAGAGAGAGAGAGAGAGAGAGAGAGAGAGAGAGAGAGAGAGAGAGAGAGAGAGAGAGAGAGAGAGAGAAGAAATTATGTTCTAGAATTTAAATGCAAAATACATTTTATTCGAAGAAGTATCGACGGAATTCGAGTACCTAAAGTTATTATAGTTTGTTTTGGGCTAGTGTTTTTTTCCCCTCTCTTTGTGTGTGTGTGTGTATAGGGGAATTAGGAGAGAGAAGAAAATATAAATATACTTCTAGTTATGATAAGAGTTGGCATAACTTGAAGTACGGGTGGGAGAAAAGGGATTGGTGTCGTAAATTTATTTTGAGAGAAAAGAGTCGTAGAAATAGTGGTCCGGTTTAGAGTGGAAAATGATGATGGAAAGCTCAGTGATAGAAAATGTAGAGATTTAATAGTTACTTCACAGCGTGCTGGAGGAGAGTAAAGACAGACTTATTTACGACAAATCGTGTCTCTCAATCTTCTCTTTCACTCTCCTGGTCAAACAATTATTTGCCAGTTTTCCAGACTCGCATCTGCGCGCACACCGATTCGGTGTTTTCAAACACACACACGACGTTGATACAAACTATATTAAACGAATAGGGGAAATGTTGGGCTTTGGGTATATCCAACACACAGAACTAAATGAGTTTAGGTGATTTTATTCACTTTAAACATCAATTACTAAAAATATCAGATATTACATAAATTATCATAAGTACACAAATGCAAATAACAAATTTGGGAGGGGGGAAGAAGATTGGTATCGACTAAGCCCTTCCCGCTTATTAGACAAAGACAAACCCAGTCCAGAGATAGATAATATCAGGAACACGGGTACGTTAACCTAACAGTAAAGTTAATTACTCTGAAAGAGGTGTTACCAAGTTAGGTATAAGTGATAGAAAAAAAAACCTGTTCTTCCCAGCTGTTCTTCCCTTTACTAAGAAAATGGAAAGGAGGTGGTTTTAAACAGAGTTAACAAATTATCAACTATCCCACTTAAAGGAACAATGTAGGGTATACAGAAAAGATATATGTTACCAGGTAAGCAAGTTAACAAAATGGTCACACAAAAGAATTAATTTCCTGTCATTCATACACGCGCTAGCAAAGGCCTTCACTCATCTTGCTCTCACTTACCGATTGCGAAAAAATCTTGCACTCCATAGAATAACACAACAGCAGTTACACCTCAACTAAATGTATGAGTGTTTGTTCAAGTTCTAGCCCCAGATTATCGGGTAGGCGGTCAGCACATAAAAGGGTCCCGTAATCGCTGGAAAATGAATCTGTAGTTGTGTCTCTTTTCTTAATAACAGTTTCTATGGGAGGGCACGGTCTCTGATACCGGGGTGAGGATGGTGTGGTCTATTTGACTATGCCGCGGATAATAAAATTCTTACGCGTGCTGGTACACTTTATCCGTGAGGTATGGTTTAAGTCCAGTGAGAAAACTAGTCACATCACTGTTCAGGAAATTATGAATTATCTCTCTGTGTCAGTAAACTAACAAAGCTCGGGCCAGTGTTCTTCTTCCCGTTACGACTTAAGTTGTTTGATGGTGCGTTAAATTTGTCTTTGGGTGTGCTTTCTTTGCTATAAGTTAGATAGCGGAATTCCAAACATAGAATCGCCTCAAAGATTAAAAATTTACACAGTCTCAACAAGTTCTGCGTCAGGGGAACTCTACACACTGTTTATGCTTTGCTTTGCTTAGATTGATTTCTTTATTGCTTTCTTAATGCTGGGATCGCACAGGTTACGATCACTCTGTATGAAAGAAAAAAAAGACATGTAATATACCGAAAACAAATAACCTTCTAAAGCGCGATGAATTTCCCGTTAAGCCTATAATACACTCGAGTATTTAATTATGTATTTAATAAACACTGCGCGAATTCTAGTGGTTAAAAACCCACATCTATAAAACTAGGACTTAACTGAATTTATTAATTATAAATTCCTTCGCGACTTTAAAAGTTAATTTAAGCATCTATTATCTTTTGAAATAATATAATAGATAGATCATTATATTTAAAACTGGAACTCTTGAGATGGTTTAATTAAATAGATTTAAATTAACACAGAATCCCTTTAAATAGAATGACTGAGCTAGACCACTGATCACTTTACACAATATATATTACCGCTTTGCACAGAATTAGAAATCACTGCAAATATATATAAAATCCAGGGGAAAATCTATAACCAGATTTCAATAAAGCTAGTGCTTCTGTAAAAGTCTGGCCAGCGAGTGATAACGTGTCTAGTTCTTCATGGTCTATTTAGCTAAAATGGAATGTAAGTTGAGTGGGACATGATAAACTTGACAACTTATTTGATCTCACGAACTTTTGGGGATCTGACCGCCAAATCAAGAGAAAAAGCCGCCCCCTGGTCTTCGTATCCGCTCGCTGCTGCCCGTTTCGCTTTCCCCCGTTCGCTCGGTTCCTCGATTGACACCGAGACGCGAAATTAGCGGCAAGCAACTGCGTCTCGTATCAGGGAAAACTACTGTCTTTGATAGCGCCGATAGTCTCCCTTAAAATCCCTCGGTCTGTCTCTTTGATCTCGTCGCTGTATCCTACATGAGTCCCGGTGGAATGCGTTCTGGCAAACGAAAAGTTACAACAAATGTTCAGGGGTTCTAATGTTATGAAAAGCTAAAGGTCCCTTTAAATCATCCATCATATCAGGGAAAATTCACTAGTCAAACTAGACGTACGTCACAATCGTCCCCACTTTTAGACATGAAACCATTTTTCATGTTTCATTTTTTGACAATGGAGGTGACCTGATTGGTGATTTTAGGATGAGTGGTATCTTCAGTTTGCTCTTCTTCCTCTGTAGACCAGTTTCTACTCAGAAAATCAGCCCCGACATTCTGTCTTCCCGGAATATATTCCACTTTGAAAGAATAGACGCTTAGAAGGAGGGCCCAACGCATGATCCTAGCGTTAAATTCTTTATTGGCACCAAGAAATGCTAACGGAGCGTGGTCTGTTTGCACCGTGAACGATGTACCATAAAGAAACTCATGATGGCGTCTGATACCGTCAAT
This sequence comes from Oreohelix idahoensis, assembly GCA_024509875.1. Taxonomy (NCBI): domain Eukaryota; kingdom Metazoa; phylum Mollusca; class Gastropoda; order Stylommatophora; family Oreohelicidae; genus Oreohelix; species Oreohelix idahoensis. Next base: position 151,824 of record JAMPIV010012802.1, on the reverse strand, counting down.
CAGAGCAAGACATTCCCTTTCAACTACGCTGTAGTTCCGTTCCGCTTTATTTAATTTCCGACTGCCATAGGCAACTGGAAATAGCATGTTCAGATCACTGTCATCGGCTTGAAGCAGTGTTGACCCGATGCCCTGACCTGACGCGTCGACTCTCAGTACAAAAGGTTTCTTGAGGTCAGGCAACCTCAAAATGGGGTATGCAGACAACTGTCCTTTCAAAGTGCTATACGCGTGTTCGCACTTTTGATCCCATATGACCTTATCGGGAAAACCTTTCTTTGTGAGGTCAGTCAGAGGTGCCGTCAGTCCGTTGAAGTTCTGGATGTACTTCTGATAGTATGCACATAGCGATATGAAGGAACGTACGTCTTTCTTCGTTCGGGGTCTTTTTGCTGCCACTATTTTCTCCACGTTCTTCTTAATAGGCCAACTGCATCCGTGAGAAATAGTGTGCCCCAGGAAGTCTAACTGTTCAAACCCGATGAGACATTTGCTAGGTCTGGCTGTGAGACCCGTTTCCTGTAGTCTCCTGAGGAGCATAGCAACCGTAGCAATATGTTCTTCATAGGTTTCCGATGCAATTAAGATGTCATCCATGAAATTATGGATATGGGGACTTTGCAAAGGTTCTAGAAGCTTCCTCATCATCCTGGTGAACACTCCTGGTGCGTTATGCAAACCGAACGGCATCACGTTAAATGTGTAATGTCCTTCACTAGTGCTGAAAGCTAACAAAGGTTTAATTTCCTCCTTGACTGGTATTTGATAATAACCTTTACTGAGGTCAATCTTGGAGAAGATCTTAGCTTTGCTGAGCTTGGTGAACAACTCAGAAACAGTTTGGAGAGGTTCGGGCTGGAATTCCGTTACAGCGTTTAGCAACCTGTAATCAATGCACAGCCGAACTTCCTTATTGGGCTTCTGCAACAGCACTACGCTCGAGCTGTAAGGAGATGTAGACTCACTGATAATTCCTGCCTGACGCAGCTTGTCTATTTCTCCGTGAAGTGCATCAGCTTTAGCGTACGGGATGGGGTAAACTCTGGTTTGAACAGGGGTCTCGTTTGTTAATTTCATATCAAATTCAATGAGATTTGTTCGACCAGGTACATCCGTTAAAACTGCACTGTACTGTTTTAGTAGAGCCCTAGTTTCTGTTTGTTGTTCTGGTGAGAGATTGTCGCCGAACTTGACATCTTTAAAGGATTCTGTGGGTTGCAGTGGATACTCCATGCAACCATCATCATCTTCCTCGTCTTCCGTTGCTATGGCGACAGCCAGGAGATGCTCGGAGGATGGCACCGGTCTTTCCAAATATTTCTTTAGCAGATTTATGTGGAAGACCTTCTCCTTTCCTTTGATGGAGATCTTGTAGTTGGTACGTGAGATCATTTTAAGGACGGTAAACGGTCCTTGCCATCCGATGCGAAGTTTATTGCTTCCGGTTGGAAGTAGCAATAGGACTTTCTCCCCTGGTTGTAGTTCTCTCTCTTTTGCAGCTTTGTTGTATCTTTTAGTAATTTTAGCGCGGGCTTTCTTAAGGTTGGTAGTAGCTAGATCCCATCCTAGCTTTAGCCTTTCCTTAAGCTCAGATACATACTTGCTTGCAGAGACGACTGTCTCGTCAGCCTTCTGGTCTGTCAGGGACCGAAGTAAGGCTTCTAGTGGCCCCTTAATAGGTCTGCCAAATAAAAGTGTAGCTGGCGCAAAACCCGTAGACGCTTGGGGTACCTCTCGGTAGGCGAATAAGGCAGCCGATATATATTGGTCCCAGTCTTCCGGTTTCTCCTGACCCAGCTTACGTAACATCATGGTGAGGGTACCGTTAAAACGTTCCACGAGCCCATTTCCGGCCGGATGGTAGGGACTTGTGTGGATATGTTTGGTGCTCAAGATCTTAAAGATCTCCTCCATTAACAGGCTACGGAATTGGGATCCATTGTCCGTCAAAACTTGTTGAGGGAATCCCAACCGTGTAAAAATTTGCACAAGGGCTTCTGCGACATGCTTGGAATTAGTGCATGGTAGCGGTACGGCTTCGGCCCACATAGTGCAAGTGTCAACTAAGGTCAGGATGAACCTGTTCCTTCTTTTGGTCTTTTCCAGAGGACCAATAATGTCGACAGCAACCCGTTCAAATGGAGTCCCTACTATTGGCATTTGCCCCATAGGTACTGGGGGTGTCAAGTGCTTGGGTGCTACCCGTTGGCACTGGGCGCAGGATTTTACATACCTGACAATGTCAGAGTTCATTCCTGGCCACCAATAGTGGTTTTTTATTCGCTGAATAGTGGCGTTTTGTCCCATATGTCCGCTAAAGGGAAGAGAGTGCCCCATTTCTAAGATCTGGTTTCTGTATTGCGTCGGTACTAGGAGCTGGTTATTCCCCGTGTCCGGGTTGCCCGTTCTACGATACAATACACCATCCTTAGAAAAGATGTCTCCGTTGTGTCTGGGGTCCTTAGCCATGGGCAGTTTTTTTAAAGCAGGGCGCCAGAGTAGGGTCCTTTTGTTGCGCCTCCTTCAGTTCATTCGGCAACAAGTTTGGCGCAGGCTCCCTCTCCTTCTTGGCTTGCCCTCTTGTGGTTACCGCTGCCACACAATCGGCTCCTTAGGTCTCCCAATGAACACATATCTACATCCCAGGATAACTGGGTAGATCGGATCATCCATTATGGCCGCTTTAATAACTCCTCTGACAAAGTCAGAGTGTATTTCTACCAGTGCGATAGGAAGCGTCCTGGGTGCATCACTCCTGAAAACTCCACTAAGTTTGACGGTTTCCTCTGTCTCCTGACCGGGCTTGACTAGGTGCCTAGCGACAATACAATCAAAACTTAATCCAGTGTCAAAAAGACAAGTAGTAGAGGTACCGTTCAAAATTACAGTTCCTCGAGTTGAGGGTCGGTCCCCCTCAGGTTGAGAATCACTGACATTGACTCTACCTTTCGAGGCTGTATGCAAACATCCAATGCGGTTTGCACCGGTTTGTTTGCCCTGATCAGACGTTCCTGGTGTAGGGGTCTTCCCTTTTCCTTGACCTTGGTGGCCGCGCTGCCACGTAGGCTTGTTGGGTTGATCAGAATTTTTGTTTGGGGGGTATCGGGTTTTTTTAGAATTTCGATTTTTCCTGGGGAGGTTTCTGGGTATTGTTATCTCGTTGGTTATAATGTTGAGAGGAAGTGGAAGAATAGGATGCCTGCTCTAGATTCTGTTTTCGAGATGGCTCATCGGTGGGTTTACGTTTAGTGCTGGGAAGTTCGGCCATTGCATTGCTATAGCGTTCGGCTTTATTGAGTATGTCTTCAAGCCTGACTGCCCCCTGTTCAGCCAAAAATCTACGAGTTTCATTCGACAAAGTGGATTTTATCTGCTCCACAAGAACAAGTTCGAGGAGTCCCTCATATGAAAGAGGTAGGTCAGATAATTCAATGCACTTTGTCAGATAACCCGTGAGACGTGAAGAGAACTGGGGAAAAGTTTCCGTGCTCTCTTTTCGGCTGTTTCTGAACAACTGCAGAAACTTTCGGGCAGTCATCTCAAACTGCTGTAGTAAGGCCTTTTTCAACATGTCGTAATCATGTTGATTCGGTCCCAGCTTTGTGTACACGTCATAAGCATTGCCTTTCAGTGACGTTGAAAGTTTGCGCGCCCAGCGGGTACTCTCTAACCCATAGAGATTCGCGAGTCTCTCGAATTTTTCTAGGTAGCTGTCAATTTTTTCGTTAGGGCTAGGAAAAGATTCTAAAGAAAACGACATAGCAGTTAATTGGGCAGATTGAGTACTGGAGAGGTCCATTGATTGAGACTGGGGCGAAGACGGCTCTCCGTTAGTCGAAGTAGAGGCGCCCCGACTCTCTAGAGCCTTAAGCGCCAGTTGATGCTGTCTTTCCTTGTCTCTCTCTCTCTCTCTGCGAGTTTCCATCTCTGCTTCAATTTTCTTCTGTTCCAAAAGACGTTCTTCCGCTTCTTTCTTATCTGCCCTCTCCTGGGCTTCTCTCCTCTCTGTTCTTTCTTTCTCTTCCTTCCTCTCAGCTTCTGCTCTCTGTTGCTCCGCCTTCCTCTCAGCTTCGGCTCTCTGTTGCTCCGCGTCATATATTTCCAATTCCTGGTTAATAAACGCGTTTGCAGCTTCTGCATCTAATCCTGCCTCTTTCGCTTCCAGCCTCAAGATGGACCTCATCTTTATCCTCTCTGCCATTGTTAAAGAATAAGATGAAGTATGCTTAGAGAACTAGTAAGAAGAAACGCGAAAGGGAGGAACTCTGAACCGCTACGAGAAAAAAAAAACACAAGTACAAATTTACCTGTGTTACCTCCTACCTGTACTGTGCAAACTTATCGCTGCTATTATCTGGCAATTAAGGCTCTAAACGCAAGCGACTATGCCACTAAATGGTAAGTTACACTGGAAAAGAATCTACTTTTACTAACAGTCGAGAAAAATTTATATTAAAACAATTTAAAAGAAAAAAAAAATTTTCCCTAAATTTTAATCTCTGACAACAAACTCCGTCCCTAAAGTCAATTATTGAGATGAGACGTTGTTAACTTAATTTTTAAAAATCAGAACAATCCGTCTTTAGCTAAGCTCAACTCTTTTTGACTTCAAAAACCTTAGTGACTGTAAAACAATCACGCAATCCCAGCAACTTTTATAAAGAAAGAAATATAATTATCTCCGCCAGAGGATAATTAAAATAGCAAATATATTTGTTTATCTGTACTTTCTACTGCTGTGGAGAGAAAACAACCTGTAAATATGCTGTGTGGACAACCCAAATACTTAAAGAACGTTTGTCTAGGGGTGTAATTATTTATTTATTTCCCTAATTCACAAAGACAAATCATTCACACTCTACCTAGTTAGACCCAAACTAAATCAGACTCAAAATATCTTTAACCCGGCTATGCGATTGCCTCAAATGTAGCTCAAGATCCCAGAACCAGCCCACAAATATGTGTGCATCAAATGTATCTCAAAATTATCCCAGACAAGCCAGCCAAATATTGTCGTAAATTTATTTTGAGAGAAAAAGAGTCGTAGAAATAGTGGTCCGGTTTAGAGTGGAAAATGATGATGGAAAGCTCAGTGATAGAAAATGTAGAGATTTAATAGTTACTTCACAGCGTGCTGGAGGAGAGTAAAGACAGACTTATTTACGACAAATCGTGTCTCTCAATCTTCTCTTTCACTCTCCTGGTCAAACAATTATTTGCCAGTTTTCCAGACTCGCATCTGCGCGCACACCGATTCGGTGTTTTCAAACACACACACGACGTTGATACAAACTATATTAAACGAATAGGGGAAAAGTTGGGCTTTGGGTATATCCAACACACAGAACTAAATGAGTTTAGGTGATTTTATTCACTTTAAACATCAATTACTAAAAAATATCAGATATTACATAAATTATCATAAGTACACAAATGCAAATAACAAATTTGGGGGGGGTGAAGAAGATTGGTATCGACTAAGCCCTTCCCGCTTATTAGACAAAGACAAACCCAGTCCAGAGATAGATAATATCAGGAACACGGGTACGTTAACCTAACAGTAAAGTTAATTACTCTGAAAGAGGTGTTACCAAGTTAGGTATAAGTGATAGAAAAAAAAACCTGTTCTTCCCAGCTGTTCTTCCCTTTACTAAGCAAAATGGAAAGGAGGTGGTTTTAAACAGAGTTAACAAATTATCAACTATCCCACTTAAAGGAACAATGTAGGGTATACAGAAAAGATATATGTTACCAGGTAAGCAAGTTAACAAAATGGTCACACAAAAGAATTAATTTCCTGTCATTCATACACGCGCTAGCAAAGGCCTTCACTCATCTTGCTCTCACTTACCGATTGTGAAAAAATCTTGCACTCCATAGAATAACACAACAGCAGTTACACCTCAACTAAATGTATGAGTGTTTGTTCAAGTTCTAGCCCCAGATTATCGGGTAGGCGGTCAGCACATAAAAGGGTCCCGTAATCGCTGGAAAATGAATCTGTAGTTGTGTCTCTTTTCTTAATAACAGTTTCTATGGGAGGGCACGGTCTCTGATACCGGGGTGAGGATGGTGTGGTCTATTTGACTATGCCGCGGATAATAAAATTCTTACGCGTGCTGGTACACTTTATCCGTGAGGTATGGTTTAAGTCCAGTGAGAAAACTAGTCACATCACTGTTCAGGAAATTATGAATTATCTCTCTGTGTCAGTAAACTAACAAAGCTCGGGCCAGTGTTCTTCTTCCCGTTACGACTTAAGTTGTTTGATGGTGCGTTAAATTTGTCTTTGGGTGTGCTTTCTTTGCTATAAGTTAGATAGCGGAATTCCAAACATAGAATCGCCTCAAAGATTAAAAATTTACACAGTCTCAACAAGTTCTGCGTCAGGGGAACTCTACACACTGTTTATGCTTTGCTTTGCTTAGATTGATTTCTTTATTGCTTTCTTAATGCTGGGATCGCACAGGTTACGATCACTCTGTATGAAAGAAAAAAAAAGACATGTAATATACCGAAAACAAATAACCTTCTAAAGCGCGATGAATTTCCCGTTAAGCCTATAATACACTCGAGTATTTAATTATGTATTTAATAAACACTGCGCGAATTCTAGTGGTTAAAAACCCACATCTATAAAACTAGGACTTAACTGAATTTATTAATTATAAATTCCTTCGCGACTTTAAAAGTTAATTTAAGCATCTATTATCTTTTGAAATAATATAATAGATAGATCATTATATTTAAAACTGGAACTCTTGAGATGGTTTAATTAAATAGATTTAAATTAACACAGAATCCCTTTAAATAGAATGACTGAGCTAGACCACTGATCACTTTACACAATATATATTACCGCTTTGCACAGAATTAGAAATCACTGCAAATATATATAAAATCCAGGGGAAAATCTATAACAAGATTTCAATAAAGCTAGTGCTTCTGTAAAGGTCTGGCCAGCGAGTGATAACGTGTCTAGTTCTTCATGGTCTATTTAGCTAAAATGGAATGTAAGTTGAGTGGGACATGATAAACTTGACAACTTATTTGATCTCACGAACTTTTGGGGATCTGACCGCCAAATCAAGAGAAAAAGCCGCCCCCTGGTCTTCGTATCCGCTCGCTGCTGCCCGTTTCGCTTTCCCCCGTTCGCTCGGTTCCTCGATTGACACCGAGACGCGAAATTAGCGGCAAGCAACTGCGTCTCGTATCAGGGAAAACTACTGTCTTTGATAGCGCCGATAGTCTCCCTTAAAATCCCTCGGTCTGTCTCTTTGATCTCGTCGCTGTATCCTACATGAGTCCCGGTGGAATGCGTTCTGGCAAACGAAAAGTTACAACAAATGTTCAGGGGTTCTAATGTTATGAAAAGCTAAAGGTCCCTTTAAATCATCCATCATATCAGGGAAAATTCACTAGTCAAACTAGACGTACGTCACAATCGTCCCCACTTTTAGACATGAAACCATTTTTCATGTTTCATTTTTTTGACAATGGAGGTGACCTGATTGGTGATTTTAGGATGAGTGGTATCTTCAGTTTGCTCTTCTTCCTCTGTAGACCAGTTTCTACTCAGAAAATCAGCCCCGACATTCTGTCTTCCCGGAATATATTCCACTTTGAAAGAATAGACGCTTAGAAGGAGGGCCCAACGCATGATCCTAGCGTTAAATTCTTTATTGGCACCAAGAAATGCTAACGGAGCGTGGTCTGTTTGCACCGTGAACGATGTACCATAAAGAAACTCATGATGGCGTCTGATACCGTCAATCAGAGCAAGACATTCCCTTTCAACTACGCTGTAGTTCCGTTCCGCTTTATTTAATTTCCGACTGCCATAGGCAACTGGAAATAGCATGTTCAGATCACTGTCATCGGCTTGAAGCAGTGTTGACCCGATGCCCTGACCTGACGCGTCGACTCTCAGTACAAAAGGTTTCTTGAGGTCAGGCAACCTCAAAATGGGGTATGCAGACAACTGTCCTTTCAAAGTGCTATACGCGTGTTCGCACTTTTGATCCCATATGACCTTATCGGGAAAACCTTTCTTTGTGAGGTCAGTCAGAGGTGCCGTCAGTCCGTTGAAGTTCTGGATGTACTTCTGATAGTATGCACATAGCGATATGAAGGAACGTACGTCTTTCTTCGTTCGGGGTCTTTTTGCTGCCACTATTTTCTCCACGTTCTTCTTAATAGGCCAACTGCATCCGTGAGAAATAGTGTGCCCCAGGAAGTCTAACTGTTCAAACCCGATGAGACATTTGCTAGGTCTGGCTGTGAGACCCGTTTCCTGTAGTCTCCTGAGGAGCATAGCAACCGTAGCAATATGTTCTTCATAGGTTTCCGATGCAATTAAGATGTCATCCATGAAATTATGGATATGGGGACTTTGCAAAGGTTCTAGAAGCTTCCTCATCATCCTGGTGAACACTCCTGGTGCGTTATGCAAACCGAACGGCATCACGTTAAATGTGTAATGTCCTTCACTAGTGCTGAAAGCTAACAAAGGTTTAATTTCCTCCTTGACTGGTATTTGATAATAACCTTTACTGAGGTCAATCTTGGAGAAGATCTTAGCTTTGCTGAGCTTGGTGAACAACTCAGAAACAGTTTGGAGAGGTTCGGGCTGGAATTCCGTTACAGCGTTTAGCAACCTGTAATCAATGCACAGCCGAACTTCCTTATTGGGCTTCTGCAACAGCACTACGCTCGAGCTGTAAGGAGATGTAGACTCACTGATAATTCCTGCCTGACGCAGCTTGTCTATTTCTCCGTGAAGTGCATCAGCTTTAGCGTACGGGATGGGGTAAACTCTGGTTTGAACAGGGGTCTCGTTTGTTAATTTCATATCAAATTCAATGAGATTTGTTCGACCAGGTACATCCGTTAAAACTGCACTGTACTGTTTTAGTAGAGCCCTAGTTTCTGTTTGTTGTTCTGGTGAGAGATTGTCGCCGAACTTGACATCTTTAAAGGATTCTGTGGGTTGCAGTGGATACTCCATGCAACCATCATCATCTTCCTCGTCTTCCGTTGCTATGGCGACAGCCAGGAGATGCTCGGAGGATGGCACCGGTCTTTCCAAATATTTCTTTAGCAGATTTATGTGGAAGACCTTCTCCTTTCCTTTGATGGAGATCTTGTAGTTGGTACGTGAGATCATTTTAAGGACGGTAAACGGTCCTTGCCATCCGATGCGAAGTTTATTGCTTCCGGTTGGAAGTAGCAATAGGACTTTCTCCCCTGGTTGTAGTTCTCTCTCTTTTGCAGCTTTGTTGTATCTTTTAGTAATTTTAGCGCGGGCTTTCTTAAGGTTGGTAGTAGCTAGATCCCATCCTAGCTTTAGCCTTTCCTTAAGCTCAGATACATACTTGCTTGCAGAGACGACTGTCTCGTCAGCCTTCTGGTCTGTCAGGGACCGAAGTAAGGCTTCTAGTGGCCCCTTAATAGGTCTGCCAAATAAAAGTGTAGCTGGCGCAAAACCCGTAGACGCTTGGGGTACCTCTCGGTAGGCGAATAAGGCAGCCGATATATATTGGTCCCAGTCTTCCGGTTTCTCCTGACCCAGCTTACGTAACATCATGGTGAGGGTACCGTTAAAACGTTCCACGAGCCCATTTCCGGCCGGATGGTAGGGACTTGTGTGGATATGTTTGGCCCTCAAGATCTTAAAGATCTCCTCCATTAACAGGCTACGGAATTGGGATCCATTGTCCGTCAAAACTTGTTGAGGGAATCCCAACCGTGTAAAAATTTGCACAAGGGCTTCTGCGACATGCTTGGAATTAGTGCATGGTAGCGGTACGGCTTCGGCCCACATAGTGCAAGTGTCAACTAAGGTCAGGATGAACCTGTTCCTTCTTTTGGTCTTTTCCAGAGGACCAATAATGTCGACAGCAACCCGTTCAAATGGAGTCCCTACTATTGGCATTTGCCCCATAGGTACTGGGGGTGTCAAGTGCTTGGGTGCTACCCGTTGGCACTGGGCGCAGGATTTTACATACCTGACAATGTCAGAGTTCATTCCTGGCCACCAATAGTGGTTTTTTTATTCGCTGAATAGTGGCGTTTTGTCCCATATGTCCGCTAAAGGGAAGAGAGTGCCCCATTTCTAAGATCTGGTTTCTGTATTGCGTCGGTACTAGGAGCTGGTTATTCCCCGTGTCCGGGTTGCCCGTTCTACGATACAATACACCATCCTTAGAAAAGATGTCTCCGTTGTGTCTGGGGTCCTTAGCCATGGGCAGTTTTTTAAAGCAGGGCGCCAGAGTAGGGTCCTTTTGTTGCGCCTCCTTCAGTTCATTCGGCAACAAGTTTGGCGCAGGCTCCCTCTCCTTCTTGGCTTGCCCTCTTGTGGTTACCGCTGCCACAATCGGCTCCTTAGGTCTCCCAATGAACACATATCTACATCCCAGGATAACTGGGTAGATCGGATCATCCATTATGGCCGCTTTAATAACTCCTCTGACAAAGTCAGAGTGTAGTTCAGGGGTTCTAATGTTATGAAAAGCTAAAGGTCCCTTTAAATCATCCATCATATCAGGGAAAATTCACTAGTCAAACTAGACGTACGTCACAATTGGAAGTGCAATTGTTCTGTTTCCGAAAAAGTTAGTATAGCAGAAAATGCTGGTTGGGGGGGGGGGGGGGGGGGGGTGGGGGGGTGGGGGTGGGGCGGGTGGTTGAGAGAGAGAGAAGAGAAAAAGTATTTTTTTTTTTTTTTGACGTACGCCCGCTATTACTCAAGGCGAAATCTCAGGTTAGTATGTCTAACCTGAGATTGATTTTACGTGAGTATCCTATTTTTCCTGTACAATGACAGGTGTCTTCTCGCCATTCAAGCAGATATGTGGCAGTGCAGTTATTGGTTGAGCGCAGGTAAATATTTTGAAGAGCGCTAACTCTTGTACGTTTCTTGGTTCAAGTCGTTACAGGCCTGTCCGCCTGAGATGGAAATTCTTGACCTTCTTTTATTCTTCCTTCCCAGAGTTCGTTCGTACCCTTTTTATGTTTAGTGAAAAGCAATCTCGTATAATGGTTTTGTCAAAGTATCCAACTGTAATATTCCAACGAAAACTCAGCAATGTAGAAAAATAAAATATAGTTTATTAACGTGATTTAGAACAGCAATGTCATTGGGACAATAGTGAAATACTTATGTCTTTCTTACACAAAGTAGTAAGTATCCAAAAATGAAAATGTAAATCCACAGGAATAATATATCTAATAGAGTAAAATACAAACTTGTCTACTTAAAAATACTTGTCTAACCTGAACAAAACTTGTCAAGTTAAAAACAACTTGTCTTGATAATCTCAAAGACGAAGTTCTGTAAAAAATCCTCTCGCCTAACGAATCCTAAAATCTGTACAAGCCCTGTCAATCGCCCACGTCTCTTCTTTATATACAGCCCACTCTTTTTTCCCGCCAATTTTCACACGATGCTTTATTTTTCACACGATACCAAACATCTACATTTGCACACGCTTTTCTCAGCTTTTCGACTTTTTGCACACGACTCTCACTCTAGCAACGGAAAAAACCCAGATTAGCAACTTCTTCCAAAACTTTCCTTTCAATAAACATGCATCTACTATTTTGTAGTTCTGGGACAGCTTCTCTCGAAGCCGTGAACTTTTCATGATACTGTATTTTGTGCACAAATGTCTTAACTGCTTTTAACGTTGTTATTTCTCATTTTATGTGGTTTTTAACACGTATGAATTGTAGTGTATGCCAAGCGGTCACAGATACTCGCCGATGTCAGAGGTACCCATTAGAGCTGGGTCGGCTCATGAGCCGTTCAGGTTATACCAGTCCCTGGTCGACGTCAATGCTTCAAATGTACTCGCCAGGGCTCGAATTAATCCAGTCCAAGTCCCGGTCGACGACACTCCTTCAAATGTACTCGCGAAGAATTGAACCTAGATCACCCGATCGCCAGCGCAGTGTGGTAACCATTACACCAGCGTGGTTCCCAGAAAAGGTGTTGGAAATGTATTGTTTCTTATATGAGTTAGCATAACTTAAAATACTGATAAAGGAAGTATTGGAAATACAGTTCTGTTTCTCATAATCGTTTGTCTAATTTAATAAACTGGTGGGGAGTGTGGTGGGATGAAGGAGGGAGGAAGGAGCCATTGGAAATAGTTTTGTTTCTGACAAGAGTTGGTATAACATGAAATACTGGTGTAGGGAGAATGGACAGGAAATGTAATTGAGTTTCTGACAAGAGTTGGTATAACATGTAATACTGGTGTAGGGAGAATGGACAGGAAATGTAATTGAGTTTCTGACAAGAGTTGGTATAACATGAAATACTGGTGTAGGGAGAATGGACAGGAAATGTAATTGAGTTTCTGACAAGAGTTGGTATAACATGTAATACTGGTGTAGGGAGAATGAACAGGAAATGTAAATGAGTTTCTGACAAGAGTTGGTATAACATGTAATACTGGTCTAGGGAGAATGGACAGGAAATGTAATTGAGTTTCTGACAAGAGTTGGTATAACATGTAATACTGGTGTAGGGAGAATGGACAGGAAATGTGATAAGGGTGGAATTAGGATGCCGTCAAATTACCACCTCTATCGACACCAGGTATTACAATGTAAGATGTGGGTGTCTTATCTGGTTTAGATTGTTGCTGTGTGTGTGTTGCAGTAGGACAGTTCAGGGTACACCACAGGCAACATGACGTGTAGAGTCATAAAAAATGGTAACTTCGCTTTAGGTTTATACCATTTATTGCACGCCACAAAACAGTCATGATACTTATGTTATTGTCAGCATAGGTACAACGAATGCAGCATTCAAACTCATGTTAACTGACAGTCATGTAGAAGTCAATACTCAATAGTTGTATGGAAAACAAATATCATAGCGAAGCTTGATAAATAATGCATATAACTTCTGCAACCGTGGTCAGCTGCAGATCCTTAATGTTCATAGACAATAATAATTATTCCTTCCTGATGCTAGCAGATCAGATGTATACAATACGTCCGTTTACTGTCTGCACGTGAGTAGCATACATGGATTACAGGTCAGCTCGACCTTTATAACCTTCCTAAGTCTAACCATCTGACTTGGACGTGATCTCTGATATAACGAATCCTGGAACACAGACAATAGTCTTGTTGGTCTAGAGCGACCCATATATATATAATTAGTTCAGGTAAATCAGTCCATTTCTCAACTCCCCGACCTGGGCGGAACAACAAAACCACAACCCAGTCGAGACATGCGCAGAGCGACAATCTCTGAGTCGCTGTTCACAATAAGACGATTCTAAGAACATTCGAGATAAAAGTCTTACACAGTCGCGCCTTTTATGGACATGAACAGAAGCGTTAAGAAAGGTTTCAAACATCTACAACAGTTGACTGATACTACCAAATAAGGAGATATGGTCACGCTTCGTTCAAGACATTATAGACCGAACGTGTCTCTATACAAGATGAGGTAAACCCATAAAAAATAGTAGTATCGATATTTCGGGTTCTGTCCCTTTGACCATAAAATATATATAACATGCATTTCAGTCAAATAATGATCATACATACGAAAAACGAACATACAAAGACTTTGGAAAAAAAGTAATTATTTGTGCGTAACAAAATGTAATTGAGTTTCTGACAAGAGTTGGTATAACATGTAATACTGGTGTAGGGAGAATGGACAGGAAATGTAATTGAGTTTCTGACAAGAGTTGGTATAACATGTAATACTGGTGTAGGGAGAATGGACAGGAAATGTAATCGAGTTTCTGACAAGAGTTGGTATAACATGTAATACTGGTTTAGGGAGAATAGACAGGAAATGTAATTGAGTTTCTGACAAGAGTTGGTATAACATGTAATACTGGTCTAGGGAGAATGGACAGGAAATGTAATTGAGTTTCTGACAAGAGTTGGTATAACATGTTATACTGGTGTAGGGAGAATGGACAGGAAATGTAATTGAGTTTCTGACAAGAGTTGGTATAACATGTAATACTGGTGTAGGGAGAATGGACAGGAAATGTAATTGAGTTTCTGACAAGAGTTGGTATAACATGAAATTCTGGTGTAGGGAGAATGGACAGGAAATGTAATTGAGTTTCTGACAAACGTTTGTATAACATGAAATACTGGTGTAGGGAGAATGGACAGAAAATGTAATTGAGTTTCTGATAACAGATGGTACAATTTGAAATATTTTTTTAGAGGATGGGGGGATTGAGAATGCATTTCTCTATCTAAGGAAACGAAAGTACTAGTGTGGATAGATAAGAGAAGTAATTTAATGTATTTTTAGTGATTTAACATGTTAGGATTGGGTAATTTAACTCGCAAGACTTCAGTTTTTAGAAATTTTAAACATCGGAAGTGATTACGTTGCCAGCTCGAACATTAGAGGTGAAGCGCAGAATGGTCCTGGCAAAAGCAGCATTCTATAAGATAAAAAAATATTTTACACAACAATTCTTTGTCAGTAGAAATAAAGAAAAGAAGGATCTTTACTGTTATATAAAGCCAATCCTGACATACTGAAGTGAGTCAAGGACAAGTCCTTGCATCCACAGAGATGTTATTTTACGGAAGAATGTTAAGAGTACAATGGACAGTTTAAAAAAAGAGTAAAGAGAATGTCCTATCATTGCACACACAAAATTCTTATTACTCGCACCATCCTCCATTTTTGTGCACTTGATGAACAAATGAAACCTGTTAACGTAGACAGAGGACAACAGAAATATAAGGTACTAGACAGGTAGACGGTATGTCATGGAAAGACTCAACAACGTACATGCTAAATAGCACTGGGTACAGAAGTTGTGAAAAGACCTGCACCACCAGGCATTGTACTTGAAGAAGTCCATATATCAAGATGTTACACGTGACGTCTGTAGTATATGACTCTTTGACATGGAATCAGCAACACATGTAGCATGTTCTGTACTACAGATTCTTAATCTGTGTGTCTTAACACACTGATGTATCGCGAGGGACCATGAGGTGTCTTCGGAAATTTACATTTCCTTTGTAACGAAATAAAATGTAATATTCTTATCTTAAGTGCTGTTTCGAGAAATTTCTATCGTTAGTCTTTTCAACAACGTTTATTGTTGACTCTCTTGCCATATGTTGATTTTCAAAGAGTATCTATTATAGGCTTCAATGGAGTCCATATGTACACAAGATTACTCTTGGCAGAAATGTTGATAGAAGAGCAGTAAAGCTTCTATCACATGGGAGTCTTCACAAGATATTCAGATAGGCGAAAACAATGCTGGCTGTTGCTGAGCACGTTAATTCTGTAATCTGCCGACAACTTTTATGAAGAATTTAAGCAATAGTTTATTCTAGCTAGTTAAGCCCCCACCCATGAGTTACTCAGTGGAATTATTATTATAATATAGCTCTGTTTAGAGTGTGTGTTTAGTTACTTTGACTGAGACAAACAAGTAGTACTTTTAGAATGATTGAATCGAAGTTAAATTGGTATAATTACAAATAATAAAATTTAATGATCACTTTAAGTTTAACAGTTTAAAAGAAAGGAATAATAGTTAGTTACAAAATAAAGTTTTCATCACTCGGGTGATGGTTTTGATAAGAAGTTCAAGTGGCAGCATATAGGTAAACTTAGCTGCCAATGATGATTCTAATCCTCCTCCTGATGGGTAGGTTTTCTGTACACTGCTGTCACTCGTCTCTGGTCAAAGTTCAGGCGCCGCACGTTCCCAGAACATCAAAGAGTAACGGCCAAGCTGGTCCTGCGTCTGTCTATAAGACCCTCTTATGATGGCGTCTCGCACAACGTCAGTCCACTTCTACCTTCACTTGGTTCCAGAGATAGTACTTTCTGCTGGTACCACCAATAATTGGTAATAGAGATATAAACGAAACGCTCTTCTGAGTATGGCGTTTTCCGACACATAGTTATGTGCCCCTCCTCTTCTACTCTACCATCCCATGTCAGAATTTACCCTGGATGAGAATTAAATTTAATCCCTCGGGATAAAACTTTCTTACATTTAAACTGAATAGCTTTAGCTTTACATTACATTTAAATGAAAAGGTTAAACGTACAGATGTAATATGTTTTACATTTACATCTCCAACATTTGAAACGTGTTCACGATATAAATCATTTATGTTTAATTTACATTTACACTTGTGGAAAAGTTTGAAAATTCTGTTAATTTTAACATGAGTATGTTTTTTCGTTTACATTTACACTGAGTGAAAAGCTTTGAAACTGTAAGTACTATTCTTAGAATGTATATCATTTCTTTCATCTTTCCCTCCCTGCTCCATAGGGAACCTGGAACTACTTTATGCTTTTTTAGTTCTCTTTACAACTCCGCCCATGCCGGTCCCAAGCCCGGATGAAAAAGGAGGAGGGCGGCCTGCATGGAGGCCGTAAGGAGGCAGCCCCTCCACCATGCAAAGGCACAACAGGCCAATCACCTGTTTGTCTTAAACTATGATTACGAGAAATACAAGAGAGAAAACCGGACTGATTCTAAAGGCGACGAACTGGAACGGACTACGGACTACGACTTATGGAACTTGGAACACAAGAAGTATAAATGGGAAGGAAGAGGAGCTGGTGGAAGAGATGAGGAAAGCAAAACTAGAAATCCTGGCTATAACAGAAACGAAGAAAAAAGGACAAGGAGTCATGGATCTCGATGGCAACACGTTGCTCTACAGTGGTGTACCCATATCTGAAAGAGCTAAAGGGGGCGTGGGTTGCATTGTGGCCCAAAATCAAAAAGATAGTATCAAGGGATTAAACTTTGTCTCGGAGCGCATTATGGTTGTAAAACTAAAAGAAGGAGAAACCATAGTCAACCTGGTCATAGTGTATGGGCCAAATGAGGATGAGAGAGCAGAGGTCAAGGAGGAATTCTTCGAGCTGCTTCAAAGGACAGTGGATGACTGCCTAGATGAAGTTATCATGCTCGGAGATTTTAATGCCAGAGTTGGAAATGACCATGCTAGATGGGGGTGGCGTTATCGGAAGATATGGAGAAGATACTCTCAATGACAATGGAAAGCGACTCCTTAGATTCTGCAGTGAGCAGAATCTGATCATTACAAACACAAAGTTCCCCCATAAGCGCATACATGCATACACTAGATGTGAACCAACCAAGAATGAGAAGTCAGTGATCGACTATGCCATTGTTCGGAGAAGCTCATTCAGATATGTCCGAGATGCAAGAGTCTGGAGGGGGCCAGAGATTGGAAGTGATCACTACCTGCTAACAATCAAACGAACAACTGAAAGAGTTGCTCAGCCTAGGAACTGCCCAACATCACGCAAGAAACCAAGTAAACGAGCAGGAGAAATGAGCATTAGGACCTACAAGCTGAGAGAGCCAGAAATTAAGACCAGATATCAGGGGCTTATTGCTACAGCAGTGAGCAACACAGAAGAACGACCTGATGACTTGGAAACCCTCTGGAATAAATTCAAGGATATCATAAAGACAGCTGCTGCAGAAGCATGCGGTGAAGTCCGACTTGGGAACCAGAGAAAGAGGACACCTTGGTGGACAGAGGAAGTCAAAGAGAAAATAAGAGAGAAGAAAATGGCATGGAAACAATACTTAGGAGCTAAAAACACAACAGGACAAATGGAAAAATATAGAGAATATGTGATACTCAGAACAGAAGCAAAGAACAAAGTGCTAGCAGCAAAAACAGAAGTCCTGGGAAGAATTTGGAGAAAAGCTAGAAAAAGATGCACAAGAAAACCAGAAATTGTTCTATAAGACCCTAAAGAACATGAGGAAGGAAAAACAATGCCCTCTCAAATTTATAAAGGACAAGCAAGGCAAATTGCTTACTGCCCCGAAGGAAGTAATGGAAAGATGGAAAGAATATTTCTCAGAACTCCTGGATGGTGAGCATGGTGAAGCAACAGAAATGACAACCACTAGCACAGAAGAGAAAACCAATGATGGTGAAGATGACATAAAGATGGAAGAACTGAGGGCAGCACTAGAGAAAATCAAGATGGGCAAAGCAGCAGGGCATGATGGTATAACACCAGAAATGGTTAAGTACATGGGAGCATCAGGCGACCTATTACTCTTAAAGGTCCTACAGGCAGCATGGTGCAACAAGACCATACCAAAGGATTGGGAGATTGCCATCATAACACCAATTTTCAAAAAGGGTGACAATCGACAATGTGGAAACCATAGAGGCATATCCCTTCTCAGTGTCCCTGGTAAAATCTACTCTAGAATCCTAGAGCAGAGACTCCGACGCCTAGCTGAGCCACAATTGGATGAGGTCCAGTGCGGATTCCGAGCAAACCGAAGTACTCAAGACCTAATCTTCACACTCAGACAGCTGAGTGAAAAGGCCCTTGAGTATAAGAGTGAGATCCATCTTTGTTTCATAGATCTGGAAAAGGCGTTTGACAGAGTCCCCTGGAGCAAACTTTGGGACTGTTTGGCAAGGAAGAATATTCCAGCACCTCTGATTCATGCTATACAGAGCTTCTACAAGTCTTGCAGAAATTATGTGAGGACAGCAAACCATAAGTCAGAAGAGTTCAGGACCACCCCTGGTGTAAGACAAGGTGATATCCTATCACCTTACCTCTTCATACTCCTCATGGACGATGTCATCAAGGCATGTAAGGAGAGAACAAGAAAGTATTCAGTGGGGTACTGGAAGATGAGACAGGTCTATATTTCGGAGCTGGCATTTGCTGATGATGTTGCCCTGATTGCTAAATCAGAGACACATCTCCAATCCAACCTGCAAGTCTGGAAGGAAGAGCTGGAGAAGAGAGGGATGGTCATAAGCAGCTCTAAAACAAAATCCATGGTGATATCACGAGAAGAAAGAAAACATCAGATTAAGTTGGGAGAACAGGTCCTGGAGCGGGTCGACCACTTTAAATATCTCGGAGCTATTATAGACCGAAAGGGAGGCATCAAAGAAGAGTTGGCCACTCGAAAAGCAGCGGCTGGGAGACTTTTTCAGGCCATAAATCGTGGATTCCTCAGCAAGAAAGAGGTTGGTAAGAAAACGAAGATGGCTGTATACCGCTCCACCTATGTCCCAGTTTTGACATATGGATGCGAGTCGTGGGCAATGACTACAACCCACAAAAGCCAGATCCAAACCTCAGAAATGAGGTATCTGAGGAAAGTGGTTGAAGTAACAAGAAGAGACATGGTCCGCACCAGACGATACGTCAAGGCCTGAAATCCCATCCGCTGCAGACCCAAATAGAACAGTCCCAACTAAGATGGTTTGGCCATGTCTGCAGAATGGGAGAAGATCGGCTACCACGACAAGCATGGGAAACAAAGAGCCAGGGATCCAGACCTCCAGGACGACCCAGAGTTCGCTGGGAGGACAACATTAGACAATCTTTGAAGGACCGAGGACTAGAATGGAACCAGGCCAGGAAGAAGACAGCTGATAGAATGGTCTGGCGCTCTCTCTTCCAAACCTCTACACCTCACGGTAGAAGGGGAACGACTAAGTAAGTAAGTAGTTCTCTTTACGAAACTATCAATAAAGCAATCACCAGCCCCTGCAGTGATGGTTCATGACTCATCACTCTAGATACTGAGGTTGCCAGCCTCAAATAACATTGACATCCAATAGCGAGTTTCACACATTAAACTTCACATGAGAATATATACATATATATGAGTTCACATGTTAGTATTAAAATATGAAATGTAAATCACAACTTACGCCAATCTTGGCTACAGACTTGTTGCTCAGATGAATAAAAGAGACGAGTCGGTCTCTTACACGCGTTAGGGTTCCCCCCTAGGGAGTCCTTTATTTTGACAATAGATTCCTTCTCTGACTCCGTGTGTTTCTTCAGTTTCCTAGTCCCGGTGTTCCTTATTAAAATGTAGGGTTTTCCTGTGCTTTGTAAGTCTTATTTGGTTCTCCAATAAAAGATCCGGTTAACAAAAGGAATTATGAATCTAATCTTCACTCTGGCGAGGTCTGATGTTGTCTTGGCGAGCGTGAAGTTCACAGTGAAATAACACTGCGAAATGGTCAGACTATATTCCCTCTCTTCCCATGCCTTCGTTTGTTATGGAGTTAAAAAACCGCTCCAATCATATTCAAACATGTCGGGTGTGGTACTTTCAAAATATTTCCGACATGGAAATTTTTGCAAAGATCACGTCTCCCATATATGGTAATATGATGTCCGATGCCCTTGTGTACAAACTTACAGACAGATCGGGGAACTTACATGACAACATGCCCACATGTGTCACACAGACATTAATCTCGTTATCTGTCGTATGAGTACGCAAAACTCCGTGTTTGCCCAGCTGGGTTACCAACCGAGTCGCTTATCAGCGGTTTAATCTAAACACGCCGGCGCTCATCTTATCTAGTTGCTTCTCGCAGACTGGGATAAACATTATCTGCAAGGAGTGTACCAAATGTTTGAATATTCAAACTACTTGCTCCTTAGCCGATTCATTCATAACCCTCCACTCCCAAAGGAGCATAGGCCTTCAACAAACACATGCCAAGTCCTCCTGTCCCGTGCCATCATCTCAAGTTCTTTCCATGTTCTCCTCATCATTTTCACCTCTGTTTCCAACTCTCTTCTCCATGTACTTCTTGGTCTTCCTCTGCCTCTCTTGCCCTGGGGGTTCCAGAACAAGGACTGCCTTGTAATGCTATCAACAGGTTTCCTCAGTGTGTGTCCTATCCATCGCCATCGTCTTCTTCTCATCTCTTGTTCCACTGGCACTTGTCTAGTTCTTGTCATCAGTTCCACGTTGGTAACCTTGTCATACCATTTTAATCCCTCTATTCTACGCAAGCACCCATTTATAAAAGTCTGTAGCTTTTTGGTTGTTGTCTTTGTTGTTCTCCATGTCTCCGAGCCATACAATAGGACTGACTTCACATTTGAGTTGAAGATTCTTATTTTCGTGTTGGATCCGATTTCTCTTGATCTCCATATATTTCCCAATGCAATGAAAGCTCCTCTTGCCTTTTGTATTCTTATTTTGATATCGCTGTCTGTTCCTCCAACTTTGTCTATATTACTGCCAAGATATGTGTATGATTCTACATCTTGAATTGGTGTTTCTTCAAGTTCAACCCTGTTATCATTACCTGCATTTATTCTCATTATTTTTGTCTTTTCCCTGTGTATTTTCAGACCCAATTGCTGTGACCTCTCATCGAGTGTTTTCAATTTGTCCTGCATCTGATTACGATTATGGGACAGAAGAGCCAAGTCATCAGCAAAATCCAGATCATCCAACTGCTTAGTCAGAGTCCACTGGATTCCATTTCTGTTGTGTGTTGTCGATGATCTCATAACCCAATCTATTGCCAGCAAGAAAAGAAATGGAGACAAGAGGCATCCCTGTCGCACTCCTGTTCTTATCCCAAACGGTTCTGTAAGCTGTCCTTCGTGAAGAACTCTGCATGTCATGTCTTCATATGTTTTCTTTATTAAATTAATGATCTTCAGGGGAACTCCATAATGCCTCATCAATTTCCAAAGTGATTCTCTGTCTACACTGTCAAATGCCTTTTCGTAGTCCACAAATCCGATGTATAGTGGTGAATTCCATTCCAGACTTTGTTCAACTATTATTCTCAAAGTGGCTATCTGGTCTGTACATGATCTGTTTTGTCGAAAACCTGCTTGTTCATCTCTCAGTTTCTTGTCTATGGACTCTTTTAATCTCTCAAGGATAATCCTGTTTAATACTTTTCCTGGCACTGATAGTAACATTATTCCTCTATAATTTGTGCACTCTTGTAAATTTCCCTTCTTAGGCAACTTAACCAGATATCCTTCCTTCCATTCTGCTGGTATCTCTTCCTTTTCCCAGACTTTACCAAGTAATTTATATAACATCTCTGTAGCCGTGTCGATATCTGCTTTGATGGCCTCTGCTGGAATGCCATCAGGTCCAGACGCTTTTCCCTCTCTTAGAAGCTTTATGGCTTTCTTTATTTCTTCCTTCGTTGGTCTTTCACCGTTAATTTGTAGCTCTTCTTCTGCTGGCTGGATGTCCGGCGGGTTTTGTGGAGCTGGTCTATTGAGAAGGTCCCCAAAATATTCTGTCCACCTCTTCATTTGCTCTTGTATATTGCTGAGCAGTTTCCCATTCTTGTCTTTTATGAGGCAACTTGTTTGCTTGTATTTCCCTGTTAGCTTCTTTGTGCTGCTATACAGTTCTCTCATATTTCCTTTGGCTGCAGCATCTTCTGCCTCTCTTGCAAACTCCTCAATATACTTCCTCTTGTCTCTTTTGATACTTCTTTTTACTTCTTTGTTTGCTTCTGTGTACACTTCTTGAGCCTTGGCTTTGGAGCTTCTAGTTTTGCTTGTGTTTAACTCTGCTTTCTTGTTTTTTCTGTCTTTTATCTTATTGATGGTTTCTGTTGTTATCCATGCTTTTTGTTGTCTTTCCCTTTTCCCCAGTATTTCTTCACATGTCTCCTTCCATACTGTTTTGACCTGCTGCCAATAGTCTTCTGTATTCTCTACATCTTCCAGCTGTTGGAGCACTTGGAATTTGTTGGATACTGTGACCGCAAATTTGTCTCTTGTTTCTTGATTTCTTAGCTGTCCTACATTAAACTGTTGTCTATAATTTTGCATTGTTGCATATCTCTTGAGTTTCATTTTTACTTTGGCTATCAGAAGATGGTGATCTGATGCCACATCTGCTCCTCTATATACCTTTACATCCTGCAATGATGATCTAAACTTCTTGTTTATGCATATATGATCAATCTGATTTTCTGTTCTATGGTCTGGTGATATCCATGTTGCCTTGTGTATTCTCTTATGTGGAAACATGCTTCCTCCTATAGCCAGTTGATATGAAGCACAGAAGTTTGCGAATAGCTCTCCATTTTCATTCATTACTCCTAGCCCATGTTTTCCCATGACTTCTTCGAATCCAGTGTTGACTGTACCTATCTTTGCATTCATGTCACCCATCAAAATTGTGATGTCTCTTCTTTTTACTTTATCCATAATTTCCTGTAGTTTAGTATAAAATGCTTCTTTCACAGACTCTTCTTTGTCATTAGTTGGTGCATAACATTGGATGACATTTACATGAATTTTCTTTTTAGCTGTTTTGAAAGAAGCTGTTATTATTCTGGGTCCAACAGCTTCCCATTCAATTAGTGCTTTCTGTGCTTCTTTAGATAACATAAGAGCTACCCCTTCAGTGTGGTGTGAACTTTCGTCTTCATGTCCTGAGGACAGCACCAATTCACCTGTGATGAGTTTCTTCCTGTCTACCCCCTTCCACTTTGTTTCACACATTCCCAGAACCTCGATTTTGTATTCCCTCATTTCTGCTGCTACTTGCGCCACTTTCCCTTGTTCGTTTAATGTCCGAACATTCCAGGTGCCAAATCTGGAAGTTCTCCTAGAAGAAAGAAGGTTAGTCAGCAACACAGACTCCTTTCGGCTTTCTCTGTGTTGCATCATACGCCTCCCCGCGAGAGGACCTTCCCCTGTCTTGGATGGCTGTGTTTTATTTTCTTTATTTGACTTGTCCATATTTGTTGAAGTTTTTTGTGGTTTAAATTTTTTTTACAGGATGGTGTAACCGGCCCCATGCCCAACCCTCCTTAGTCGCTTTTTACGACATGCTTGGTAGGGGACAGTGTTACTATTCTTTGCTCCCCTTTCGGGCCCCGGTAACACACGGGTGTCCTTAGCCGATAATGAGAAGAAATTGCTACTTTTTAACAGTACACAAATAAAAATCAGTATCACAAATGTACCGATACTGCCAGAGTGAACCAAAGATCGCGAAGATGTCGTCCTTTTCGTCACAAACTTAGACACGATAACAAAGTTTTCAAGTACAAGCTGATATCATGTTTTTAAATATTATTCTCACTCTCCTCTGGGAAAGCAAAATAGTAAATATAGCTCCACATTCCGTAATATACCATAACATCCAGGCTGGGGCAAGAACTTCTTTTTGGATCGTTCGCTTTCTCATAACTACATCTATTTCTCTTATAAAGTGAGCAGTCTGCCGCAGACTTCTCATTGCTATACAGCTTCTTCTTCAGTGGGTAGATGAAGGTCATGCTGTCAATTTGTATCTGTCGTGGAGCCTATATTTTTCTATAACACATTCTACTAGTTTTTTAACTGCCTTCCCTACATAAATGCATCTGTATGACTAATTTTTAAATTATTGAACTGACGAAATTGGATTCTTCAATAGCCAGTTGCGAAAAAATAATCTCTTAACGGTCAACAAAGGAACAAAAAAAATCATACTAAGCGAAATTTTTAAGAAATCTGACTAACAATACAAGAAGAGATACTATTAGAAATTGTGTTATTTCTAATAGTACCTCTTCTTGACAACACATTCACGTTTGGAGCACATATAACAACAATGAAGTTACTTATTTGAGCATCTTGCCAGAATGGCAAACGACCAGCCATCATTATCACTGGATCCTTGGTGAATGTTTGGGCCATTGCAACTTGCGCGCCCTAAGGGTAATAAAGCAACTCCCAGCTGGTCAAAAGCACGTTAGATCATCAGCATTGCATTGTCCAGGCACATCTAGATTACCTCACTGTGTGCGCAAGCACACTATTGTAGCAATTCAAAAACGATCACTGTCATGCTAGGTCATTGAAAATAACACATAAGGAATGTCGAGAATATAATGTGCTCAGGGAGTGCATGAAACTTTCAGGAGAAGAGTGTACAACATACAAGCCAGACGAAGCTTCCAGCAACACGAAAGACAACTGTTAGGTTCGGTAAAATTATAGTAAAGTAACGGGGGCATTTTATGTTCCGTGTAATTTCCGCGGCGGGGGGGGGGGGGGGGGGGGGGGGGGGGGGGGGGCTCTGAGGAGACAAAGAAAGAACTGAACAACTGCTCCCTCAGGCATGTCGTACGAGGCTACTAACATGGCATTGTGCATTGGGCTGCCAACCTCAGCATGTGAAACCAGTTGCTGCAGAAACTACCACTACAAGAGCACATAATACTTAGACGTAGATTTCCTACAAGAGCACCATGTGCAGTGGTTGTTTCATACTCCAAAAGTATTGAAAAGGTAAAGAAGAAGAAGAATATATATGACTACGAATCTAAACATAATAATAATAATAACAACAATAATGAAATTAAAATTACGATACCGGGTTATGTAAGGGTTTGATTGGTAATATATGTCCCTGACAGGTTGCGTAAGGTAAAGGATCCCGTTACACGCCCATTGAGGCATATTGGGAATATGGTGTATGGCCCATATTTTCTTGACCATCGGCACACTAGGGGTGATGTGGTCAGCATCACGCCGGCCGCCTTAACTTTCCCAGAAGTTGCGCTGGTGCCCAATTGGGGCTGGGTCGACCCAGGAGCCGTTTGCGGCCTAAAAAAAAATCCCACCTCATCTGGGGATCGAACCATAGACCACTGAGCTAGGAAACCAGTGCACTAACCACTATGCTACCGCGGCTCCAGACAAGTTGCTTACTAGTCTATAATAATGACAACGTTCTTTGAAACTAAAGTTCATTACACAATGAATGACTGCCTTGTAAACGTTGTCATAAGATTCAATGATGTCCCTAGAGAAACCGGGGCGCTAAGGAAGCGTCTCACATTAGAAGGAAGAAATTCGCGTTCTTTGGACATGGAATGAGAAGGAAGCTGGGATATATCACGACAACAGGGAAGGCTAAAGGAAAACATGAGAGAGCGACAAAGGGAGAAAACACTGGAGTTTCCAACATCACGGCATGGAAAGACGTCAAAAAAAAAAGAATTGTAAAACAGTACAAAAGACTTGAAATTGTGAAGAGACACGATGCCCTAAGCCGCCAGGTATGGTGCGGTACTTGAAGAAGAAGATAAGGATATAGCAATGTGACGCTGGTAAGGTCAGAGAAAACAAAAATAACAATAGGCCTACTAAAAACGACACAAACAGACCACTAACTTTCATCGTGGTGACTATGATTCACTAATCAATCAGAGGTGAGCCGTGCTTAAGTTTGCTTTCCAATCCTAGGCTCTTGAACCTTGTTTGGACAGTAAGAATCTTGACTATTGTAATTGTTACTGTTATTTGTACTGGCTTAGTGAACGAAAATATAAGTAGGCGGATATTACTGTGATGAGGTGCGATGGTATGCCGTGGAATAAAAATCAGCGTAGGATATGACGCAGTGGCTGCCGAGAAGGTAGTACCATTGTGTGGGACAAATTTCTTTATACGCATGGTTCACATTTAAAGTGCAACTCGCCAGAATCGTTATCACTTTTTGGATTAGCACCGGAGAACACAAAACTAATATTTAACTGACCTGAATTCCCACACATTTTTAGACGTGTTGCCATAATTCTTTCATTAAAGCTAGTAAAAGATTATATTAGGTGAATTTTTATACTGATGTGCTGATAACTATAAGCGATCTATAGAGTTAATGTTATACATTTTTAAAATAAAATTTAGTAGCAGGCTGTGTTCATTAAATTATCTTCACTGGGTTTAAAGCCAAATAAGGTTTGTGAATTAGTTGCAATAAGTTTAGTTTTGAGGTGTTTCTATAACTTTGTGAGTGTCCGTTTGGCTAAGCGGTTAAAGTGCGTTCCTCTCGTGGCACAGTTTACGAGTTTCCGGGATCAAAACCTGGTAGCGTCACGCTCCAGTCCACCCAGCTGTAAAGGGGTACCTGACTCTGCTCTCTAGTCAGGGAAGGCTAATGCAGCGAAGAAGGGAAATTTTAGCGCTGTTACCAATTTAAGCTAAAAGTGTTGTCATAAATTTAGGTATCAAGAGGTGCCACAAAGTAACGTTTCAGAGCTGTCCTCAATTGCTACAATTTTTTTTTTTTTAACATTTGGGTTTCCTTATCTGTTAAGTGTAGGGTTCCCATAATGTTTTGTTTAAAAACCGGGACATTTCCAAATTTTTACCTAAAAAACCCGGGACATTTTGTAAAAAAACGGGACATGTTAAAAATTAAGGTAAAGCACAAATAAATCTATTATATTATATGTTGCACTTAAAATAAGATACTGGTATAAAAATACGCACATTAACTAACACAACTTCCACTTTAAAAAAGAATTCTAAATTACAAACATATTTAATTAGAAAAATCGCACCTTTAAAAAATACACAATAGTCATGTTTATATTTCAGATTCATCAGAATATTTATCAGATTTATGGGCCTGTTCAAGAAGTTTTTTTTCTTCTGATATTTTAACTCAGCACAAGAGAAATCCTTAAAATGGGTTTTTATAATGGTTAAAGCTTTCACTGTCTCAATTTTAAGTCATTTTTTTTCGTCTGTCCAAAGCGCATTTATTAATGAAAAAACACGTTCAACAGCTGCATTGGATCCTGGCAGTGCCAAACAAAAATTAACTAGGCATTTCAGGTTCTCGGCACTTATATCCTGCTTTGTAAAATGAGCGAACATCTCACACCATTTTTCCCTGACACTTTGATCCTTCAGTTCACTCCACACATCAAATTTGCTTTCACAATATTTTTTTCACACATGCAAACTCATCAAATAAGTCCTCTTCATTCACAGTAAAATTTGGTGACACTGTCTTCATGAATATGTAGCTTTCTTGGATGTTCTTCCAAGTCACAGACTCCTTTCCCTTCAAATTGATCCAATCCATAGATTGAAGAGGCGTAAGAAATGGTGTACACCACTCCTGAATATATTCAATGCAGGTGTCATAGAAATCTGCTGCATAGCTTTGAAGCTTATCAACTGTTATGTGTCCTTCTTTTTCTAATTCTTGCAACTGATTTCTCACAGTAGTGGTAAGAAACTTTTCTGCCTTCCTGTAGTTTAATTTTTCCACCAGTTTGTTTACTTCATCCTTCACTTCAATTACTGTTGTCTCTTGCTTTTCAACACATTTGATGGTATCAGAAAAGGTTTTTAACTGGCTGGCAATGAAATGCAGGAGTGTAATTGAAAGTGGATTTTCAAAGAAATTTTGAGACTGGTAGGACATTTGTGAATGGAAAGGAAATATGACTTCAATGCAGGGAAAATGTCAATAACTCTCTGGACTGCAGGCAAGAGAGAGAGCCATCTTGTCTTGCTGTTACCCAAAACAGTTTTATATTCTGTATCTGTGAATTCGCAAAATGAACACTGTTTTGGTCGACTTTCGAATTTTTGTTTGAGATTCAAACCGAGGGTCCACTGTAATCTGAAATTGATAAAGTAACACTACTAAAACACGGAATAAAATCCGTTACCCAAAGATTTTTTTTTTCAGGAAGGACCCTTAAAAAGCGGGACATTTGGAATAAATTCGGGACACCGGGACATTTTATCCAAAAAAACGGGACTGTCCCAGGAAAAACGGGACGAATGGGAACCCTAGTTAAGTGATAACAGATTTCACGTGTTCTTGGAAATTTAGGTGTTAAGTGTTGTCGTAACCTCGAGTTCCATGCTCAGAAAGACATTTTAATCCTGTATTCTGTTCATAATTTCTAAAGTGCAATATACATTTCGGATACCATTTTGAGGAGAATCGGAACTTTCACTGTCGTCTGTCAAGCTAGCTCTAATAATGGATATAATGAGATTTTTCGTAACGGCAATTATTTGCTTCATTTTCGCTCTACAATTTGTAAATTCTGAAGGTACGTACCAAACATGTTTTTTTTAAATATATTTTTATGTTTTGATTGCCAGCAGTGACAAAAATTTATATTTTGTTACCCTACTTTCAAGCAATGATTGATAACATTAATTAATTTAGACACACTGTGCATACATAGTAGCAGCATACGCTGCAAGACTTGGACACTCAATAAAACAGTTGCAAAAAAGGTTACATCATTCGAAATGAAATGCTACAGAAGGATGTTGAGAATACCCTGGACAGAAAAAAAGACCAACAGAGAAGTACTGCACTCACTAAACGTAGAGGAAAATTGGCTCCTAAATACCATCGCAATAAGGAAGCTGGAATTTTTCGGTCATAGAAAAAGACATAATAGTATGGAAAAATTAGTGATGGAAGGCATGGTCCCTGGAAAAAGGGGAAGGGGTCGACCTAGACGACGGTGGACCCAGGACATCACAGAGAGTCTGAACTTGTCTTTGGTTGATGCAGGTCGACTTGCCCAGAATCGTGATGCGTTCAGAGCAGCTGTAATGGAGACAACGTTCTGGAGAGAATACGTCACATGATGATGATGACGCAATCGTTATAGACTTTTCTCTGATTGTATATAACAGATTGGCCGAACAACAATAACTAATCAGTCAGCTTAAAGCCAATCAAGCTTTAATGGGGACAAAATTATTATGTATTTTAATTACATATATAAAATAATGGATGCAGTAATATTAACCATTTCAACGGTCGACAAGAGGCCGCTAACATAGCACGACGACGTGCAGATAGATAAGACATAATCCTTCTTAAGCTCTTGACCTGTCCTGGAAACAGCTGTGCAGTCAAAGAAATGATTAGCTTCTCTATATTGTTCTTCAGAAACTATGAAGATCAGCAGATTATCAGGCTTAATTAACATAATTGTCAACATCATCACGCTTAACAGATTCCAGAGTTTAAAGACATAGAAAGCAGTTTCATAAAAAATGGAAGGTTTCATAGAGAAATTGAAACAAGAGGTCAAAAAGCCACTGCAGTGACTTACCAACAGTCACCACTACTCAAACATCAGAATATCCGTATAGAAACTAAAGGACAGCTGATAAATAGTATATTTTTACCAACTTTGTTTATATCGGCGTCAAACATGGACTGTGACCAGAACGCAAGAGGAAAAAAATCAAATGAGATGCTTAAGAAGAGCTTGAAGCAAATGGGGTTTTAGGTCACAGGGAAGACCAAAAGGCAGATCAGATGCAGACTGGTAGACAACGTGACCTAAATCCTACAATAAACTGGCTCACAGCAGCCAATGCGACACTCTTGGCTCAAGAATGCAAACTTCAGAACTGCAGCTCCCCACTACGCTTCACGATACCAGTGAAAAGAAAAAGCAAAGAAGGAAGTATTTTTGGAGATATTGTAGATCCTTGTGGAATTCCATTTCATTGTGCAAATATATCTGATCTATCATTACTGAGAGACATGATCACCAACGCCGTAGATGTGTGGAATTTGAAATACTAATAAATTACAATGCGAAATGTGTGCTTACTCTGCTTAGCACACTCAAATTATGTCATGGATTTTAGCCGGGTCTTATAATGTTCCTTATTTGTTTGGATTTTTTCATTGAGCATCCAACTAGTAGATTGGTTAGAGCGCTGGTCTCTCGCAGCAAAGGTATCGGGAGTCGAAACACAGTGGTGTCACGTTCCAGTCTACCCAGCTGTAAATGGGTGCCTGAGTTAGGGCAGACAAGGGCAGCGAGGAAGGAAACAGGTCACCCTACCTCTCGAAGCTGGACCTAGTATAGCGAAGTATCTCGCACTTCACTCCTCTATGGAAATATCTGCTTTAGGACCACTTTTATCTTGTACTTTTATGGTTTCATTGACCAACAATCCTTCCAAGTATGACTTATGAGAGGAATGCAACGACATTAAAACCGCTTATCGCAGTTTGCAGATGATGCAGCAAAGTTTAAAAGCGTGAAAGGTAAAGGTAAATGATCCCGTTACACGCCCGTTGAGGCATATAGGGAATATGGTGTTAGGCCCATATTTTCTTGATCATCGGCACACTAGGGGTGATGTGGTCAGCATCACGCCGGCTGCCTTAACCTTCCCAGAGTTGCACTGGTACCCAATTCATGAGGCTGGGTCGATCCCGGAGCCGTTTGCGGTCTAAAAAATCCCACCTCAACTGGGTATTAAACCATGGATCACTTAGACAGGAAGCCATTGCACTAACCACTGTGCTACCGCGGAATCGTGTAGGAATTGTTTATTTCTGTATAAACCACCTACAAAACGAAAATGGGTCAGTATCAGCATGGATACATAACTGGTAGACGTCATTTAAATAATAAAACAACAGTAAATATGATCGTGTCTTTTCCTGAGACTACGTACACCATCACCAGTAGCTTCACGTGTGAATCGCGCAATGTCATTTATACGATCATATGTAAACGTTGCTGCAAAACCTGTATTGGCCAAACAGGCAAACGACTTGGGGACAGATTCAGCCAGCTCTTGAATGACATCTCTCAGCAAAAATCCAC
Source organism: Oreohelix idahoensis (assembly GCA_024509875.1). NCBI lineage: Eukaryota > Metazoa > Mollusca > Gastropoda > Stylommatophora > Oreohelicidae > Oreohelix > Oreohelix idahoensis. The sequence goes on along the minus strand of JAMPIV010012802.1, from coordinate 120,603 downwards.
ACCAGTTGCCATACACTTTGATCCATAAGAATGATCTTAAGTGGAGGGCGAGTCATCAAACAAAAAGTATAACTGACATAAGTAAACAAGCAACAAATTTGCATGGCCACAACTGCCAGGTTCCTACGAATAATCCTAATTTTTTTTTTTGTTTTTTACATTCCTTACGTATTGGCATAGAGCCACCACTGTAACTGGTCTATGTGCAGGAAGCCAGCGCCAAGCTTTCACATAATCTTCCAGTGATGGTTTCTTGAATATTTGTTTTACGTTACGAAGTTGCCAGCCTCATACAACAAACCTGTACCAAAGCATCAACGTGCTCTTGCATCAGTAGTCTCTGTAGCAATTAGTTTCACCTAATGGGTTTGCACAACTCTATGCACAACCTAATATTAATCGCTTCTTATAACATCCCTGTGACAGCATAGCTCTTCTTCATAGTTGTCTCCTCAGAGACAACACTTCCTCGGAGCTACGTGGGCAATGGTCCAGTATACACTGTTGCAAACATGGATACTTAGCTTTATTCTTGAGTAAGGGAAGGCAAACGTAGCGAGGAAGGGAATATCTCATCACCACCTCATAAAACTGAAGCCTAGTATAAGTGAAGCTACTGTACCAACACTTGTGCCGATGGTCAAGAAAATATGGGCCTGACACCATATTCCTAATATGCCTCAATGGGCGTGTAACGGGATCCTTTACCTTTACCTTACTAACACTTCACTCCTGGTCCCATGACGGCTGTCTTTATCTGCTTTTGGACTACCTATCAAAAATTTTTTGTATACCATCAGACTCTAAATGTCAACGGCTAAACTATCACGCGATATTGGCAACGAAGGTATGATAAGGCTCACGACATGATTTAGATGATTGAAAACCGCCAGGTTGCTGATCAGCATATTAAGGTCGATATCATCGTCAAGCATCAAGCCTGATAGCGTTGCTGATCAGCATATTAAGGTCGATATCATCGTCAAGCATCAAGCCTCATAGCATTGCTGATCAGCATATTAAGGTCGATATCATCGTCAAGCATCAAGCCTGATAGCGTTGCTGATCAGCATATTAAGGTCGATATCATCGTCAAGCATCAAGCCTGATAGCGTTGCTGATCATGTCGCTTCAAAACTATCTGTCCCCAGTTCATCATAACTATTCAGCTCCCAAGGAGCATAGGCCTTGAGCAAACATATGTCATGTCTTCCTGACCCGTGCCATCAGCTTAATGTCTTCACTATTCCTTTAATTCCTGTCTCTAATTATCTTCTCATTGTGTTCTTTGGTCTCCTTCTGCATCTTTCTTACCGTGGGGATTCCAGAACAAGCACCTCCTTGGAATACTATCATCATGTTCCCTCAGTCTGTGTCCTATCCATCTCCAGCTTTTTCTTCGCATCTCTTGCTCTATTGCCACTTGTCTGGTTCGTGTCATCAATCAATCTATCAATCAATACCCTTTAGCTCCCCAAGGAGCATAGGCCTTCAACAAACACATGCCAAGTCTTCCTGTCCTGTGCCATCCGCTCAAGTTCTTTCCATGTTTTCCTCATCATTTTCACTTCTGTTTCCAGTTCTCTTCTCCATGTGTTTTTTGGGCTACCTCTGCCTCTCTTTCCCTGTGGATTCCAGAACAAGGACTGCATTGTAATGCTATGAACAGGTTTCCTTAATGTGTGTCCTATCCATCGCCAGCGTCTTCTTCTTAACTCTTGTTCCACTGGCACTTGTCTGGTTCATGTCATCAATTCCACATTTGTGACTTTGTCATACCATTTCATTCCTTCTATTCTACGCAAGCACCCGTTTATAAAAGTCTGTAGCTTTTTGGTTGTTGTTTTTGTTGTTCTCCGTGTCTTAGAGCCATACAATAGGACTGACTTCACATTTGAGTTGAAGATTTTTATTTTTGTGTTAGACTTGATTTTTCTTGTTCTCCATATGTTTCCCAATGCAATGAAAGATCCTCTTGCTTTTTGTATTCTTATTTTGATATCATTGTCTGTCCCTCCAACTTTGTCTATAGTACTTCCAAGATATGTGTACGATTCTACATCTTTTAGTGGTGTTTCTTCAAGTTCAACCTTGTTATCATTTCTTGCATTTATTCTCATAATCTTTGTCTTTTCCCTGTGTATTTTCAGGCCCACTTGTTGTGACCTCTCATCGAAAATTTTCATTTTCTTTTGCATCTAATTATGATTATGGGACAGAAGAGCCAAGTCATCTGCAAAATCCAGATCATCAAGCTGTTTAGTCAGATTTTACTGGATTCCATTTTCATCAGTCGTGTCATCAGCTCCACATTAATCATCTTGTCTTACCATTTCAATTCATATTCTACGCAAGAACTCAAAAAAGTTTATAAATTATGTTGCTGACTTCTTTCAATGCCACGATTTTAGACTGTCTAGTATCTTCTTTCTTTGTCTTTCTTTATCTCTTTCTCCTTCAATGTTCCCTGTTGTCACAATATATTCTAGCTTTTCTCTTCTCACATGTCCACAGAGAGTGGACTGCTTCCTTCTAACTTAAGACACTCCCTGGCTTCTTTTAAGACATCCTCATTTACTCTCTTTAGCTGTTCAACGTATTCTCAACATTCTTCTGTAAAACGACATCTCTGTAGCCTCCAGACCAAGTAAACAAAGGTAATCCCACAGAATATACTGCCGTAGAGGAGCAAAAAGTTAGTGACATCACTATATAAGATTGACATAAACACACTATTAACTAGAAAGAAAACACCATACAAGATATGATACCCAGTTTCAGAACAGTTATGCATGGAGATATATCTGGAGTCATCCTTATATGACCACCAGCTAAACACAAAGTTTTATTACACAGATGTGGAAGTCAACCTATGGCTGTGAGGTATATTACACCCTCATTGACTCTTGAAATCATCCACACAATTCCAGGGAGAACCAAGCATTGCACACTAAGCTTCCAGAAGTCACTTGAGCCCCAGAAGAAACGCTGGCTTTTACCGGGTTGGCTACATGCAGGAGGATGTCACTGTGGACCCATGATTCATTCATTCATAACCCTCCACTCCCTAAGGAGCATAGGCCTTCAACAAACACTCGCCAAGTCCTCCTGTCACGTGCCATCATCTCAAGTTCTTTCCATGTTCTCCTCATCATTTTCACATCTTTTTCCAGCTCTCTTCTCCATGTGCTTCTTGGTCTACCTCTGCTTCTCTTGCCCTGGGGGTTCCAGAACAAGGACTGCCTTGTAATGCTGTCAACAGGTTTCCTCAGTGTGTGTCCTATCCATCGCCATCGTCTTCTTCTCATCTCTTGTTCCACTAGCACTTATCTAGTTCTTGTCCTCAGTTCGACGTTGGTAACCTTGTCATACCATTTCAATTCCTCTATTCTACGCAAGCACCCATTTATGAAAGTCTGTAGCTTTTTGGTTGTTGTCTTTGTTGTTCTCCATGTCTCAGAGCCATACAATAGGACTGACTTCACATTTGAGTTGAAGATTCTTATTTTCGTGTTGGATCCGATTTCTCTTGACCTCCATATATTTCCCAAAGCAATGAAAGCTCCTCTTGCTTTTTGTATTCTTATTTTGATATCACTGTCTGTCCCTCCAACTTTGTCTATATTGCTGCCAAAATATGTGTACGATTCTACATCTTGTATTGGTGTTTCTTCAACCCTGTTATTATTACCTGCATTTATTCTCATTATTTTTGTCTTTTCCCTGTGTATTTTCAGACCCAGTTGCTGTGACCTCTCATCGAGTGTTTTCAATTTGTCCTGCATCTGATTACGGTTATGGGACAGAAGAGCCAAGTCATCAGCAAAATCCAGATCATCCAACTGCTTAGTCAGAGTCCACGATTCCATTTCTGTTGTGTGTTGTCGATGATCTCATAACCCAGTCTATTGCTAGTAAGAAAAGAAATGGAGACAAGAGGCATCCATGTCGCACTCCTGTTCTTATCCCAAACGGTTCTGTAAGCTGTCCTTCGTGAAGAACTCTGCATGTCATGTCTTTATATGTTTTCTTTATTAAATTAATGATCTTTAGGGGAACTCCATAATGCCTCATCAATTTTCAAAGTGATTCTCTGTCTACACTGTCAAATGCCTTTTCGTAGTCCACAAATCCGATGTATAGTGGTTAATTCCATTCCAGACTTTGTTCAACTATTATTCTCAAAATGGCTATCTGGTCTGTACATGATCTGTTTTGTCGAAAACCTGCTTGTTCATCTCTCAGTTTCTTGTCTATGGGCTCTTTTAATCTCTCAATGATAATCCTGTTTAATACTTGTCCTGGCACTGATAGTAACATTATTACTCTATAATCTGTGCACTCTTGTAAATTTCCCTTCTTAGGCAACTTAACCAGATATCCTTCCTTCCATTTTGCTGATATCTCTTCCTTTTCCCAGACTTTACCAAGTAATTTATATAATATCTCTGTAGCCGTGTCGATATCTGCTTTGATTGCCTCTGCTGGAATGCCATCAGGTCCAGACGCTTTTCCACCTCTTAGAAGCTTTATGGCTTTCTTTATTTCTTCCTTCGTTGGTCTTTCACCGTTAATTTGTAGCTCTTCTTCTGCTGGCTGGATGTCCGGGGGGTTTTGTGGAGCTGGTCTATTGAGAAGGTCCTCAAAATATTCTGTCCACCTCTTCATTTGCTCTTGTATATTGCTGAGCAGTTTTCCATTCTTGTCTTTTATGAAGCAACTTGTTTGCTTGTATTTCCCTGTTAACTTCTTTGTGCTGCTATACAGTTCTCTCATATTTCCTTTGGCTGCAGCATCTTCTGCCTCTCTTGCCAACACCTCAATATACTTCCTCTTGTCTCTTTTGACACTTCTTTTTACTTCTTTGTTTGCTTCTGTGTACACTTCTGGACCCATGATAGGCAGGGGGAAACTGAGAAGTGACTCTGTGTTGGACGTGGCAATTCCTTGGGAGAACCCAGAACCAGAGTTCTGTATATTTGAAGAGCCCCTTTGAACGACGGGTAATGCACAGTTTGCCACGTGTTTCTCTCTCCTAGCTTGGGACCAGATGTGATGATCCTTTAAATATAAGCCAAGCTGGAGAAACTGTAGTTCATGACTTCAACTCATCACGTTTTGGAATAGCAGAAAAGCCGCAGGAACAACCAAGATCTATTGTGTAAATAATACGAAGGAACCTTCAACTTGGCATTCGCTGCGAAAGAGCGAGAAGTTCAGCAGTCCTAGTTAAACAACATCAGAGCAGTTGTAAACCTAAAATAAAAAGACGATATCCTCAGCAATAGCGCTAACCTAAGTAAAACAATATATAACGGAGGGACTCCTGTCTATGGTTGAAAGAGCATCATGCCACATGAGAACGTGGCGACCACGTAGCAAAACAAAGCAAAATCTCGGTTTCAGTTTAGGGTAAAAGTAACCTTTCATTGGCAGTGAAAACGTTAAGTTCTACAGTGCTGATCTGCACTCACGGTCGATTGGGGCACGTTTTAGAAAAATGCTTTATCCGGGTCTTTAGTTGAAATATAGAATAATCGCTAGGTTTATTTGTCGAAATGTACATAAATGTAACCTCACGTCAGTCCAAAACAAAGCACGTGTGAATATCCAATGAGTGCCTGTGAGTCTACCTGTACAAACAATACGCGTACCAATGCGCTATAAGCCCCCAGGCTATTTACACAATTGTATGGATGGTCGCAGCTTTATATTTTCTTTAAGGGGTAGGAAAAACACAGTGTTTAATGAGTGACTCCAGGTTTGTGACTAAAGTGCCAGATACGTTTACTTGGGTTTGCGTGGCATTTTTTTTTTTTTTTTTTGAGGGAAGCGGTATTCGGCTATTTTTTAGAGACGACATCACGTTGTGCTGACCGATGTCTGGTGTTGGACAAATCAGTAAATCAGTCACTGCACCTGTCTCAGGGATGCTGAGTTCAAAGGTCATAGTCTTCCATTCATCACAACTGTCCAAGGAGTAATAATATGAAATGCTCCGTTGTGAAGAAGTCACGAGCAAGTCAAATTGATCAATGACATTTCTCATGTTCTTGAAGATACAGACTTCCATAAATGGGTGCTTCCGCAGACTAGATGAATTGAAATAGTATGACATCACCACTAATGTTAAAATAAACATCAGTGGAATAGGAGGTGACAAGAGAACATTGGCATTGGATAGAGATAGACCCATAGCAGATACTGTCGTAGAGAAGTGTGGTGTTTGTTGTGGGTTGTTTCCCTATCTTTGCAGTAGTGGTCTACTAATGGCCAAACTCGAGTAAAAGGAATGAAGATTTCCAAGGGCAGCTACCTTTGCTCAAAATTACTCTTGACGGAGTTGTGAATAGAAGGTTGATGATTCTATTTCAGGGATTCTGACAGGTATTTTTAAGAATGGCAAGTATAACAACTGAGTCATCTAAGCTTGTTATATACTTCGTATTCTCTGCTCACTTCTGTGAGAAATATGTTTTGACTTGTATTTTAAGAGTTCCCAGCTGAAGGTAATTCAGAAAATTATTAATTGTATGTTAAGCTCTGTATATTGTTTTTTTTTTAATGAGTCATACAGGTGCAGACATCCATTTCACTCCCAAGTGATTAACTCAACTAATGATTTATATTTACAAATAAAACAATATATTTATTTAACAAATATAGTTGAAAGATATCTTCTACGGACAATTAGCAGATGGCAAGAGAACAGTTGGGCGACCACAGCTAAGGTTCAAAGATGTGTGCAAGAGAGATATGAGGGCACTGGACATGGATCCAGCAACATGGGAGGATGAAGCTGCCGATCGCACTAAGTGGCGATGCTATTTACGGCGCCACCTCAGATTGGGCGAAGAGCGGCTCACACAAGAAGCAGAGGTGAGGAGAAAACGTCGAAAGGAGCACCAGGAAAATAAGCAGCCGAGGGCTGTCACCTCAGGGGCGCATTCCCATAGTCAGTTATGACTGAAGGGGCTATTATTATTATTATTATAGTTGAAACACGGGCAGAGAACGAAAATAGTTCAATCAGTAAACAGTTAAATAAATTAGTGTCTGATCTTTTAGAGAACTGGTTATCACCGAATGTTATAAATCAAAAGTGGCATTTTATAAAAGAAGTCCTTTTACTGAAGCCCTAAAATTTGACTTAGCTTTGCAGATGTCTGCAGTGAGTTGTCTTTGGAATATGGTTATCAGTGAAGTCTTGACTGTTCCTTCTCTTCAGAATTCGAGTGTTTTGGGAGCATCACGTCCCTTGCAATACCGGGGCAACTGCTCAGATTGACTCGTTAAGTGTCCTCAAGATCCGTCTGTTATAGGTGTATAGCGTCGACTTCTGGCAAGTGGTACGAAAACTGAGAGAAATAGAAGACCGAATCTCCCTTAAGTTTCCTGTATCCTGATGTGAACTTCAGGCGACCTTCGCTTCCCTCCATCATTTTAACTTCCTTAGAATTTTTGCCGATGCCCAGAGCATGAAATCTCAACCCATCGAGTCGGATGAAAGTGTTTTAGGAAAGCGGAAGCCAACAAATGTATCATTTTAAGATATACATGTACAAAATAAATCTGAATTAAAATTAATATATATACATATATCATGATATCCTCATAATCCACTCCCTGCTCCCTATGGAGCCTGGGGCTACTTCTGTTATTGGTTCATTGTGAAGTAACCCGCACGAAGCAGTCATCAGATCTTGCAGTAGTGGTTTATGTGGCAAGTTATTTTATATGGTGAGGTTGCCAGCCCCATATGCCACTGTACGTCAATAATTTCAAACCAACCACAAGTAGGGGGTTTAATGTTGTAGTAATTGTTACCTATACCACTTATTCTGAAAGTTACTACATGATCACATAAGGTATTACCCCTTAGATGTTATTTTTACTAAAGCCATTATATCACTCTACTTGCCCTTAATTATTTCATCTGATAATCTCTTCCACATTTGTTCTCACTTTCCATCTTACTTATTACAACAAGACGTCTGGTCGAAAGTAATTATATCATTTCCTTGTGTCCCAATACTCAAGATGGTTATAGAGGCCTGCCGGAAATCGTTACGTGGTATGTCTGGCTTCCAGATTGATAAAACCAAGATCACATTGGAAGTTGCAATTTTCTGCAAGTTATGTCCACGAATTAAACACTCGTTATCTCTGATCACCGATCCACATTTTTGTTTCTTGCTGTTTGCCGGTTGGTGTGAAGTCAATTACTTACTTTTCTTTCCGTCCGTCTGACTCACACTATAAGTCTGGCAACCATCATCAGCCAAATGTTGACCTAATCTTTATTGTTTCTTCTGCTTACTCCCAGTACTGATCACAGTCAAAGAATAACATGTCATGCGGTCAGGTCAAAATGTGTGGCAGTGACGAAGTTTGTCAACTAGAGGAGAAGATAATATCGATAGATGCAAGCGTAAACATTAGATAATAACGGATGAGAAGATAGAAGAGATGGCACAGTGCAGGGAAGCGAAGATGGTCACAGAAAAATTAACAACTGAATTATGACTCGTCACAATGTAAGAGACTAGACTATGTTCCAGTTTTATGACGTTGGGGTGTCTAGTTCCCTACCTCGCTGCTTTCATCTTTCCTAACTCAGGAGCAGAGTCATGTTTCCATTTACAGCTGAGTAGACTTGAGAATGAATCTACCAGGCTTTGATCCCACCACCTGGTTACTTCGCCACGAGAGAAAAGCGCTCTAACTGCTGAGCCAATCAGACGCTCATTGGATAGGATACACGAGAAAAACTAGTAGATAGCATTACAAGGCAGTCCGAGTTCTGAAATTCCCACGACAAAAGAAACAGATGGAAACATCCACCCCCAACCCCCTTCCACCTTTGTTTGTAAAAAAAAAATATGGGGAAAAGAGCTGGAAACAGACGTGGAAGGGATCTAGAAGACATGGAAAAAAACCTTAAACGAATAGCACAGGAAAAGAGGGCGTGGCCTGTTGTTCACTCAGGACGTGAGCTCAACAAGAAGCTGACAGGTATGGCTGATAATTATTTGGTTCTTTATATATAGACAAGGGCAAGACACTAAGGACAATTAACGATTGCCTGTTAGAGAACGACACTGCCATAGATGAACAAACAAGGCTGAGATTGCAGGAATTTTGCTGCAAACATAAGACTAGCAGGGTGGACCTATACGAGGATGCATCCGTTATGAATACAACCAGCGAGCTATAGGAGCAATTCAGCATTCATACTCTTCGACATTTGCAGAGGGAAAATGAGCACCTATGGGTTTGCCTGAAGTGCAGTGATTTCGATTCTGATCACCAATAACAAAAATATTTTACTTTTTATTTAAGCTATTTTCCTTTTTTTCACTATCTGTATGACTTGACATCATTTATACCTAATTCATTCAGAGGTCAAATGTTAAACACAGAAGCTTAGTTTCCAGAACTGTGACAGTGCGAAGACGATGTGTGAAGAAGAATTTAGAATTCGTGTGTAATGTTGTCGTCACTCTCTCTGACCTACTTTCACGCACGTTCCGCAGTCACAGAAAAACTCTCTTGATGACAGGGGTCCCACTTTTATTAATAAAACTCTATCAGGTAGCACATAAATCATACAGAGAACAATGTTGTCCACAAGTTTACTTTTTGTAGGTAATTCCTATACAACACCGTATAACCAAGCTATTTAGGTATTCTCTACGTAACACCATATAACCCAGCACAGACTGCTGGACTCTCTGAAATAAAATGAAACAAAATAAACTAGCATCGTACTAATAGACAAACATCATCTACGTAATAATACATACATATGTGTGAAAATATGCAAGTACATGAGATCACATCTGAGTAAAGATTATCTTCCTAATCGACACAACTCAAGGTCCGCCCACTAATGGGCTGTTACATCCCACGATATCCGTTGCCCTACTCACACTTCTTACGGTTTCGTGCTCAAAAAGGTGTTTTCCTCTGGTGTCAGACAGCGCCGAGATGTCTAAAACCAAGGGCCGTCTCTAATTACATCTTCTGCGTCTCACACGGATGGCAAAGGTGTGTTTCGTTTAAATCGCCCATTCCCGTGTGAGAATGTCAGCATGAGCTCAAATATACACCGTAGACCAGATAGAAAATTAATTACGCCGTCTAAAATTACATCTTTCTGGCCACCCGGTTACAGAACCAAGGGACCAGATGTAATTTTTATTTATTGAATACTATTAGCGTAACTTCAGGCATGTCGTATAATTTGACTAATAAGAGGTTATGTTTGAGGCTGGCAACGTCATCATGTTACAAAATTACTACAGAAACCACCGTTGCAAGAGCATGTGAGTGCTTGGCGCAGGCGTCCTTCAAGGGGTTCAGCTACAGTTATGGCTCTATGCTCCACAAGGAGCGAAAAGGAAAACAAAGAAACAATTAACATAATTGTGAGAGCAGGAAGATGGGGTAACAACTGGGACATTTGTCCAGGGCAGCACACGTCCAGGAGGTCATTAGAAATAGCTTTTAAAAAGGAATTAATTAACCAAATTCTTCCTTAAAATCTGTTTTTATTTACCTTGACATCTAGTAGTAACTTTTAAATTATTCTGTGGTCCTTGGCCACTGACTGACAAAGCAATCAGTGACCATCATGCCTGATGGCGTCTTGTAGGACAGCAACAAACTATCTACACTTTTCTCGATCAGCAGCCATCCTTCATGCAGTGCCCCAACTCTGGTACATGCAGTGCATCTCCGCCACCACAGTTCTCCACCAACTAGCTTTTCGCCAGCCTCGCTTCCGCTTTTCTTCTGGAGTACATAGCATGACAGTTCTGGTGATGGTGTCAAGGTCATTTCTGAGGATGTGGCCAACCCAATTCCAGCGTCTACCCGTTAGGTGGTGCTTATGTCTTCTTGGTGGCTCTGAGTTAGCAGTTTTGGTGATGGTGTTTGGCCAGAAAATTCGAAGAACTTTTCTTAGACAGGTTGTGTGGAAAGTGGACAGTTTGAACATTTCCTTTTCTACATTTAAATAACCTCAATCTATTTGTTTATCTTCTGCAATCACTTCGAATGCAAGTAATAGCGAAAAAACATGACTGACAGGGGTAGAAGCCTTGAATAAAGTTAGCTTAAGTAACTGATATCTGGTGTGCAAAGTTGATTAGAGCGGGCCCATCTTTCATAAAGATGAAAATTATGATGAATATGGTGAAAAGGATGATTATGAAAAAGACGATATTATAAATAAGAATTGTGATTATGACAGTGATAATTATAATAATGTGGATGATTATGAAGATAATAAAGATAACGATGAAGACCATGACGATGATGATGGTGACGACGAAGATGACTAATGATGATTATTGTTATGAAATATAAAGATAATAATGATAGCGACGAAGACAAGACAATGATGACGTTGATGATGATAATTGATGATGATGATGACATCATGATGATGATAATGATGATGATAATGATGATGATGATGATATTTATGGCTTCTTATTTTCACATTTCAGAACCAGAGCTAGAGCCAGAACCAGGTTTCTACACTCAATGCTTCGACTGTTCCAACTATAACGGTGATAACCCCAACCCTGACTGCCCGATGGACGGGTCGCTGGCGTATGACAGTGTCACAATAGCGGATTGTGAAGGAGCTTGTTTTACTCGCAGTGACGCCTCTGATGATAGATGTAAATAGTCATATCGTAAAGTGTTGCGCGAATGATTGTATTGCGACAGTGGCGTAAGTTCTATTGAGTGCATGTATTTTGTGTACGTGCGAATGCTGTTTTGGGTACAGGCGGAGTTTCAAATTCTGAAACAATGTAAGAAAATTGGAGAGGGGGCAAAAAGGGTTACGATACAGCATTAACAAGAGTAGTAATCATAAAAATACAGAAAGGAAGCTATAAGGACCAAGCAGTGCGAAGGGTGGAGAAAACTACCAAATACTGTAGTGGTAGCATTAACAGATAATGATATCAGAATGAAAACAGAGAAGGTAAGGAGAGGCTTGACTGCATTGGAAAATTTGTGGAAATTTTGAAGAAAAAAAAATTAGATCCAAAAAACTTCAATTCAAATGTCAAGGCAGTCATATTATATGGCTGTAAAACATGGAGACAAACAACAAGACAATCTGAAAGATACCGACTTGCATACAAATTTACTTGTGTAGAATAACAAGATGGAAACTGTATTACAAGACGACCATACGAACAGATGGAAAGAACCACGGAATGACCAGTGGGTACAAGAGCCGAGAAGAAGTGAGCATAGGCCTTCAAAAAACGGATGCCAAGTCTGTAGCAGTGCCATCAGCTCAAGGTCTTCCTCATCATTTTCATTTCTGTCTCCAGTTGTCTTCTCCTTATATTTTTCGTTCTACTTCTGCTGTTCTTCCCCTGTAGATTCTAGAACAAGGACTGTCATGTAATGCTATCAGCAGGTTTCCTCAATGTGTGTCATATCAATCGTCAGCGTCTACTTTTTGTCTTGCAGGTGGCTTCCAATAGGGCACATACTGAGGAATAAATCTGATAGCATTACAATGCAAATCTTCTACTGGAATCTTATATGTAAGAGAAATTATGTGAAACTAATAATACCAGACCTACAGGCAGTGGCGCCACTAGGGGGGTGTGGACCGCACCGGGTGACACCATCAGAGGGGATGACACCAAAATGACTGTCTATACAATTTGTGTGCAGTGTTTCAGCAGAAATTTATTATTTTTTATAAAAATGTAACTGTAGTTAGTTGTAAGCACAATAACATTTTTCGTAAGCCCAGCTTACATGTTCTGTATCAATATACCTACAAGGCTAAAACTGTATGCTAACTATGTAAATGTAAGTACATTTAGGCTGTGCGTATGATATTGTAATTTAAAGATGTAATTTTAATTTTGCTAGTTGTTTATGTCACTACTATTGCCATTACATTCAGTGATACACGGGAATTATGATTTACAGGTAACATTAGTACAAAAAACATTACTAAGGATTCTGTATGGTCTGGTACGGGAGGAGGTCCATGGGGGTGACACCATGAGTTACCGCACTGGGTGACACCAACCCTAGTGACGCTACTGCCTACAGGTCTATTTTTAAATTTGGACACGCACCCTATTATAACCGACGGATCATGTGTCTAGGTTGGACGGAGCGGAGGTTGTTTTTTTTTTAAAGTGAGATCAAAAATACTTACAGAAAGGAATTAGACACAGACATGACAGGGGTAAAGAAGAAATGGAAAGGCCTTTAATATATTGCTCAGGATAGGACGTGTATTTGTTTAAGGCATGTGCTCAACTGGGGCCTAGAAGAAAATGAACGGAGGGTGTAGTAATAGTTACAGTGCGGAGAGATTACAGTGTTAATGTACCATGTTAACAATTAGCTGCACTACTTATACTGTGGAAGTGGTGGATGTACATTGTGTGCATAGTAGTTCCGATTATCCTATTCATTCATTTGCGCTCCTTGCGAAGTATGGATACTCCACAGCAGTTGGTCTCATTATAAGATGCTGGCATTAAGCATTCACACGCTCTGCCGCGGTGATTTCTGTTGAAATGTGTTTACACATGAAGAAGAGCCAGAAGAGATCCCGGTACAGTCACAAGAACTACTATGATATAGACCCCAGACAGAAGGCGAAAGAGTCAGACCAAAAACAACCTGGTGGAGAACCGTGGAAGCCGTGATGCAAAGCGTGAACCAAAGCTGGGGTACTGCACGAAGGATGGCTACCGACCGAGCAAAGTGGTGATAGTTTCTTGCTGCCCTACAAGACGCCACTAGGCGTGATGGCCACTGATTGCTTTGTCAGTCAGGAGCTAAGGATCTAAGAAATAGAAGTTGCCAGCTCCCAACAATCAATCAATACCCTTTAGCTCCCCAAGGAGCATAGGCCTTCAACAAACAAATGCCTTCAATGTCCTGTGCCATCCGCTCGTTCTTTCCATGTTTTCATCATTTTCACCTCTGTTTCCAGTTCTCTTCTCCATGTGTTTTTTGGTCTACCCCTGCCTCTCTTTCCCCGTGGATACCAGAACAAGGACTGCCTTGTAATGCTATCAACAGGTTTCCTCAATGTGTGTCCTATCCATCGCCAGCGTCTTCTTCTCATCTCTTGTTCCACAGGCACTTGTCTGGTTCTTGTCATCAATTCCACATTTGTGACTTTGTCATACCATTTCAGTCCTTCTATTCTACGCAAGCACCCGTTTATAAAAGTCTGTAGCTTTTTGGTTGTTGTTTTTGTAGCTGTCCATGTCTCAGAGCCATACATTAGGACTGACTTGACATTTGAGTTGAAGATTCTCTTGTTCTCCATATGTTTCCCAGTGCAACAACCACAATGGACAAACTGATATAAATCACCATCTGATATAAATCACCATCTGATATAAATCACCATCTGATATAAATCACCATGTGTGATATGCCAGAAGGTGTAGTAGCTCTATCCTTCGTTTGTCTATTCACAGACAAATGCAAAAATATGGGGGCGATTGTCCTTGTCCTTGTAGTTGTACCATAATTAGCAGCATTCGAAGTAGTAGTAAACACGGTAGTTATGGTATCACCTGTGGGTCGACTAAATTGGGGTTGGGGGGGGGGAAGTAAAGATTATACCGAAAAAAAAGAGAATGGATGCTTGGAATGCTGACATCAAAAATTAGTTTCTTTGTGTTGTTGCTCAATCACAAGCACCTTCATTAAACGTCAGCTCCCTGTGGAAAAGAGAACGTCAATGAATTCATGTCACGCTTTCTTCCTGTGCTAGCCTTTCAAGATCTTTTCATTCCTTTTACTTCTGTCGCTTTTCTCTTTCTTTGTGTGTTTTTTCTTCTCCCTCTACCTCTCTTCATCATCATCATGTAGCATGTCCTTTGCAGAACATTGCTCTCATCACAGCCCGCCTGAAAGACTCTCGATCTCTAGCCAGCCTTCCCGCCTCCTCCATTGTCATGCTCAAGGTGTCTTCAATGTCCTGTGTCCACCGTCGTCTTGGCCGGCCCCTGCCTCGCCTTCCAGGTACCATACCCTCCATCACTGCTCTTTCTAAGCAACTATAACGTTTAATGTGGCCAAAGTATGTCACCTCTCATAACATGTAGATTTCAAAACAAGGGCTGCCTTGTAATGCTATCAAAAGGTCCCCTTAATGACAAAATCAAAATTCATTGTACGTATTTGCTATTCACATGTAAAATATGGCTTACGAGCTGTTTGTTATAAGTCTCTTATTTCATAATAAGCCAGACCATCTTAAGAATATGTCTCATGTGTTGCACTTCAGTTGTCATCAGGGGATGTACCAGCTCTCTGCAGTCGGTTCCAGCAGAACTTCCTCCAGAGGGTTGTTATGACTGGGAAGGTGCTACAATATGTTTGTGCTACATGTTCTACTGTAATCTTCAGCCGTTAGGTGAGTCATATATATACAAGTATATGTATGTACATATATATGATTATATAGCTTTATTGTCTCCAGATCACAAGGTCTTTTGTATTTGTACATGCGCCCTAAAATAACCGATGAACATTTACGTCTAAGTTGAACGGGGCGCACCTCGCCAAAACGAAGCAAAACTTATGAACAAAAATTAAATGCTTGTATGTATGTTCATATGAATGCATGTACATACTTAAGGATGAAGTGTGTCTATAAGTATGTAATATATATATGCACGGGTGTTTTCATGTTTATATGCACACATACATTAATGCGTGTTTTCTTCTTCTTCTTCTTCTTCAACCTTCACCTCCACAGTCAGCATTGACACTTTAACAAACGTTTTGCCAACTCCTCCTGTCACATGCCGTCTGCTCAGTTTCTTTACGTGCCTTTCTCGTCTTTTTCATTTCTCTCTCTAGTTGTCTTCTCCATGCATTTTTCCAGTCTACTTCTGCTTTTCTTTCCCTAGGGATTTCCAGAACAAAGGAATGTCATGTAATGCTATCAGCAGGTTTCCTCATTGTGTGTCATAACAATCGCCAGCGTCTACTTCTCATCTCTTGTCCCACTGTCTCTAGTCGGGTTTTTGTCATCAGTCCCACTGTCTCTAGTTGGGTTTTTGTCATCAGTCCCACTGTCTCTACTCGGGTTTTTGTCATCAGTCCCACTGTCTCTAGTCGGGTTTTTGTCATCAGTCCCACTGTCTCTACTCGGGTTTTTGTCATCAGATCCACTGTCTCTAGTCGGGTTTTTGTCATCAGTCCCACTGTCTCTACTCGGGTTTTAGTCATCAGTTCCACTGTCTCTAGTCGGTTTTTTGTCATCAGTCCCATGTCTCTACTCGGGTTTTTGTCATCAGTTCCACTGTCTCTAGTCGGGTTTTTGTCATCAGTCCCACTGTCTCTAGTCGGGTTTTTGTCATCAGTCCCACTGTCTCTAGTCGGGTTTTTGTCATCAGTCCCACTGTCTCTACTCGGGTTTTTGTCATCAGCCCGACTGTCTCTACTCGGGTTTTTGTCATCAGTCCCACTGTCTCTAGTCGGGTTTTTGTCATCAGTCCCACTGTCTCTAGTTGGGTTTTTGTCATCAGTCCCACTGTCTCTACTCGGGTTTTTGTCATCAGTCCCACTGTCTCTAGTCGGGTTTTTGTCATCAGTCCCACTGTCTCTACTCGGGTTTTTGTCATCAGTTCCACTGTCTCTAGTCGGGTTTTTGTCATCAGTCCCACTGTCTCTAGTTGGGTTTTTGTCATCAGTCCCACTGTCTCTACTCGGGTTTTTGTCATCAGTCCCACTGTCTCTAGTCGGGTTTTTGTCATCAGTCCCACTGTCTCTACTCGGGTTTTTGTCATCAGTTCCACTGTCTCTAGTCGGGTTTTTGTCATCAGTCCCACTGTCTCTAGTTGGGTTTTTGTCATCAGTCCCACTGTCTCTACTCGGGTTTTTGTCATCAGTCCCACTGTCTCTAGTCGGGTTTTTGTCATCAGTCCCACTGTCTCTACTCGGGTTTTTGTCATCAGATCCACTGTCTCTAGTCGGGTTTTTGTCATCAGTCCCACTGTCTCTACTCGGGTTTTAGTCATCAGTTCCACTGTCTCTAGTCGGTTTTTTGTCATCAGTCCCATGTCTCTACTCGGGTTTTTGTCATCAGTTCCACTGTCTCTAGTCGGGTTTTTGTCATCAGTCCCACTGTCTCTAGTCGGGTTTTTGTCATCAGTCCCACTGTCTCTACCCGGGTTTTTGTCATCAGTTCCACTGTCTCTAGTCGGGTTTTTGTCATCAGTCCCACTGTCTCTAATCGGGTTTTTGTCATCAGTCCCACTGTCTCTAGTCGGGTTTTTGTCATCAGTCCCACTGTCTCTAATCGGGTTTTTTTCATCAGTTCCACTGTCTCTAGTCGGGTTTTTGTCATCAGTCCCACTGTCTCTACTCGGGTTTTTGTCATCAGTTCCACTGTCTCTAATCGGGTTTTTGTCATCAGTCCCACTGTCTCTACTCGGGTTTTTGTCATCAGTCCCACTGTCTCTAGTCGGGTTTTTGTCATCAGTCCCACTATCTCTAGTCGGGTTTTTGTCAGCAGTCCCACTGTCTCTAGTCGGGTTTTTGTCATCAGTCCCACTGTCTCTAGTCGGGTTTTTGTCATCAGTCCCACTGTCTCTAGTCGGGTTTTTGTCATCAGTCCCACTGTCTCTAGTCGGGTTTTTGTCATCAGTCCCACTGCCTCTAGTCGGGTTTTTGTCATCAGTCCCACTGTCTCTAGTCGGGTTTTTGTCATCAGTCCCACTGTCTCTAGTCGGGTTTTTGTCATCAGTTCCACTGTCTCTACTCGGGTTTTTGTCATCAGCCCGACTGTCTCTACTCGGGTTTTTGTCATCAGTCCCACTGTCTCTAGTCGGGTTTTTGTCATCAGTCCCACTGTCTCTAGTCGGGTTTTTGTCATCAGTCCCACTGTCTCTAATCGGGTTTTTGTCATCAGTTCCACTGTCTCTAGTCGGGTTTTTGTCATCGGTTCCACTGTCTCTAGTCGGGTTTTTGTCATCAGTTCCACTGTCTCTAGTCGGGTTTTTGTCATCAGTCCCACTGTCTCTAGTCGGGTTTTTGTCATCAGTTCAACTTTGTTGATTCTTGTCGTAATGGATGTATTATGTTTGTAAAAAAAAGGTAGTCCCATAGCAGATACTGACGTAGGGGAATGAAGTGTTAGAGACTTTACTATACTAGGTCCAGCATCTGGAGGTGGGGTGGCCAGTTCCCTTCTTCGCTGCCTTTTCCTTCCCTAACTCAAAGAGCAGAGTCAGTACCCATTTACTGGAGCGTGTCGGTATCGTGATTCGTATTATGTCTGAATAAATGTATAAATAGTTGTTTGTATTTATGCATTCATGTATGTGTGCATATGTATTTATGTATGTATGTATGCACTATGTATTATGTGTGTAGAACGTCCGATTTGGCAACGCGATTAAAAGCGCATTCCTCTCGTGGTGACGTAACCGGGTTCCGAGATACAAATCTAGTAGCGCGCACACCAGTATACCCAGCTGTAAATGTGTACGCGACTGCTCTTGAATTAGGGTAGGTAAAAGCAGCGGAGAAATGAACTGCTCACCCCCACCTCATAACAATACCGTGCTTAGTATTGTGAAGTCTCTAACACATCCCTTCTCTGCGGCAGTACATTCAATGTGGCTATCTTTACATTTTTTTTTTATTATCTGTGTACGTGTCTACTTCGTATGGTTCCCGTAGGAACTCTGAGGAGACATAGATACAATTGGCCCACTCATCCTAACATGCCTTATGCTCCTATAGAAACAAACCAAAAAGAAGAATACAAAATATGACCTGTTGCATGCATCTACGCATGCGTATGTATTTATATGTATATGTGCTAGTTTGTGTATTTTAAAGGTCAAGGTAGTCCCATATCAGATACTACCGTAGGATAGTGAAGTGTTAGAGACGTCACCACACTAGGTCCAGCATCGAGAGGTGGGGCAACCAGTTACTTTCCTCGCTGCCTTTTCCTTCCATAACCCAAAGAGCGTTTAGGTACCCATTTATAGCTGGATAGACTGGGGCGTGTCGGTACCGTGATTCGAACCCAGCACCTTTGCCGCTAGAGACCAGCGCTCTAATCACTCTGCCAATCTGACGCTTTTGTGTATTGGACGTAAAGTAAAAGGTAAATGAAGTTCCATAGCAGATTCTGACATTAAACGAGTGAAGTGTTAGAGACTTCACCATACTAGGTCCAGTTTTATGAGGTGGGGTGACCAATTACCTTTCTCGCTGCCTTTGTCTCCCCTAACTCAAGAGCAAAGTCAGGTAGAAATTTACAGCTGGGTAGACTGGACCACAGGGCTGTACAGTCGGTGTAGGAGTCTTGCAGTCGGAGCTGGAGTCTTGCAGTCGGAACTGGGAGTCGGTAAAAAATGTCCAGACTCTGACTCCGAATTTGATGCCATACGACAGCGGTTTTCAACCTGTGCACCGCGGCGCCCTGTGGTGCCATGACTGACGGTCAGGGGCGCCGTGGATGGGCATGGATTTTTTTCGTAAAGTAAAGATAACACAGAGCTGTGGGAAATTTCATTTTTGGTGTTTGTCAACCTGCGTGACCTCGGAGAAATTTCACTTTTGAAAGCTGGCCAGCCTTTGACGTCCCGCTCCCCCGACCCGCCTCTCAACTCAGTGTTCATTTTGAAAAATACTGTCCTGAAAACTGTGACAGGTTTCAGTGGGTTCAAAATCCCTTCAGTAGTGATGCTCCTTCGGACTTCAGTACTGCAGAAGAGGAAGAACTGATAGAACTTTCATCAGACTCTTCACTACAAACTAAGTTTCCATCCCTGGCATTGCCAAAATTTTGGTATTCAGTAAAACAGGAGTTCCCAAGCTTGAGCAAGAGAGCACTGAAGATATTAATTCCTTTTGCAACATCCTATTTCTGCGAGGCTGGGTTTTCAGCAGTGGCTGTTATAAAAACCAGGTTCAGATCAAGACTTGATGTGGAGAAGGAAATGAAGGTAGGTGTATCTCAATTGGTGCCAAGATTTGACAAGCTGTGTAACAACAAGCAAGCTCAAGTGTCACACTGAGGTGACTGGTACTTTATTCATCATATTTTTTTTATTAGTTTTACTGTACAAGTTTTTTGTTATGGAGATTGAATCATGAGTGCAGTATATCAGTGAGAGATTGAATCATGAGTGCAGTATATCAGTGAGAGATTGAATCATAAGTGCAGTATATCAGTGAGAGATTGAATCATAAGTGCAGTATATCAGTGAGAGATTGAATCATGAGTGCAGTATATCAGTGAGAGATTGAATCACGAGTGCAGTATATCAGTGAGAGATTGAATCATGAGTGCAGTATATCAGTGAATGATTTTCAGACAAAAATATAAAAAAATGTTAGAAAGAAACTACTCTATCTGTGCTGTTTTCTTTTTTCTTGTGTCATTTTTTCTTGTGTCATTTTTTCACAGATTGTCCAATTGCATTTATTTTAAATTACACTAAAAAATTACATTGTTTAAAAGCTCTACTACTAAAAAAAAAAGTTAGGCTAAATGTCGAAACATCGCTAGAGTTTTTACCAGTTATCCCGCAGGGGAGCAGCAGAAAGAATGTAGTTGGTCAGGGGAGCCATGGACTCAAAAAGGTTGAAAACCGCTGCCATATAACATGTAAGAAACTGTAGTCGGAGTCGGACTTCTAAAGCTTCAGTAGTCGGAGTCGGAAAAATGTGTGGCTGACTCCACAGCCCTGCTGGAGTATTGCGCTAGCCTGTTTCGATCCTGGTACCCGGTAACTTCGCCGCGAAAAGTAAGCGCTCTAACTGCTTTGCCAATCGTATCGAACATAGAGTAGTCAAATCAAAGTTATAAAGAGATTGACACATCCATTGCATTTCAAACCCAGATTAAACCAACATTTCATCTCTACATTACAGGACAATCGTCTGGCGTGTCGTTGGATGCTGGTGTCGGTAAGTAGTTTCAGATTTTCAGTGTTTGTGAGCCTTATTCATTTTGTTTTATTTTTGATCCCTGTGGTTTGGTTTGGTTTGGTTTGGTTTGATTTGGTTTGGTTTGGTTTTAAGGACTATCTTCATTCTTCTTCTTCTC
Source organism: Oreohelix idahoensis (assembly GCA_024509875.1). Taxonomy (NCBI): domain Eukaryota; kingdom Metazoa; phylum Mollusca; class Gastropoda; order Stylommatophora; family Oreohelicidae; genus Oreohelix; species Oreohelix idahoensis. The sequence continues at coordinate 99,497 of JAMPIV010012802.1, read as the reverse complement.
GGCCCCTTAGGCAATGACAGATAAAGGAGTCAGTGGCCATCACTCCTAGTAGCGTCTTGTAGGGCAGCAACAAACTGTATACATGTTGCTCGGTCGGTGGCCATACTTCGTGCTGTGCCCCAACTCGGGTACATACCTTGTATCTCAGCCTCCACTGTTCTCCACCAGGTTCTCTTTGGTCTGCCTTTCTTTCGCCGTCCTTCTGGGATCCATAGCATAGTAGTTCTGGTGATGGTGTCAGGCTCACTTCTGAGGACATGGCCAACCCAGTTCCAGCGCCTGCCTGCAATGGTGGTGTGTATGCCTTTTTGACTGCACCACTAGCTTCATTGCACACGGACAACTTCATCAGTGCTCTGATCTCCTCCCTTAGATCACACAATTAAAGATATCAGCACAATGCACGAACTCTGTAGTACCGGCGAGAATCACAATGTGTGTATACAGGTATACATTCTCCATGTGGAGTACAGGTCATAAATAAATACATGCTGTCTACCTCTCTTGTGCCATCTTTTCAATGTTTTCCATGTCCTCCTTATCCCTTTCATGTTTATGCCTTATTCCCTCCTCCGTGTTTTTTTTTTTTTTTTTTTTTTTGGTCTCTCTCTCTATTTCTTTCACTCTGAGTATTCTATTCTAGAATAAAGACCGGTTTTCTCAATGTGTGTCCTATCCAACGCTAACGTTTTATCCTCAACTCTTGTTCATCTTGTATTTGTCTGGCTGCTTCCATCATTTCACATTGGTGAACTTGTGAGACTTTTAAAATCCTTTTATTATGGCAAGAACCCAATAACGAAAGGTTTGCAACGTATTGGTTGTTGCGTGTGCTGTTCTCAAAGTTTCAGAGTCATTCAGTAAGCGTACTTGGACATATGGGTTGATGATTATCATCTTTGTGTTCGACGTATAGTAGTAGTAATTCTCACTTCAGTCATACTGACTAAATGGGACCTAAGACGCGTCAACAGTGAGAAATGCAGTCAGCGACCCATAGCTAGACTGCTTGCGTCAGGGTCAGCGAACCAGAGCTGACCAAGACCCTACTCCACCTCCAAGTGGTGGTCCTGGAAACAGGCTGCATCATTGCAGTCTGGCTGAGTGAGTAGGGATCGAAGAGGGAAGGCTAACCCGGTCCCAAAAATGCCGTGCTGAAGTCGGATGTGTCGGCCGAAAGGCGCAAATATCGCAGCTTCGCTGTAAACGGACACAACGCAACCAACGTCCTTTTCAGGACGAACGAAGAAGAAGAAGAAGAAACTGACTACGGGAATGCGCCCTTGAGGTGACATCTCTCAGTTGCTTTTTAACCTGGCGTTCCTTGAGGCGTGTTCTTTTCTCTTCTGCTTTTTGAGAAAGCTTCTTTGCGCCCATCGGAAGTGACGCCTTAGGGAACATCGCCACTTGTTGCGATCGGCGGCTTCAAGTTCGATTTTACCTTAAAACCCAACGCAGTGAATGATCTACACACTTGTATATTTAAACCCGCTATTTGTTTCCTACACAACAAGTTACTCTTTTATCAAGTACTTACCATTATCTGCTGTTTTTTTAGCGATTATTTTTTTAAGTCTTTTCTTTTTTTTTTTTTTTTTTGCAATGGCTTTTCTCATTCTAATCGTTTAAAAAGCTGAACACTTAAGCCCAGTTTTTGACTTCTGAGTAAATCAACTATTACATTTACACAAAGGTCGTCTGTACATGTTTCACTATATACAGTTCAAAGTTGATTATCTGAACGTCAGTTATCCGAACCTTTAATTATCCGAACTTCAATTATACGAACCTCAGTTATCCGAACTTCAGTTATCCGAACCTCAATTATCCGAACCTCAATTAACCGATCTTTAATTATCCTAACTGTCAATTATCTGAACCTCAATTATCTGAACTTCAATTATCCGAACCACCGTCGCTTTCTAAAACAAACAAAAAATAATTACAGTATCTGCTTAATTTAGTGCACTAATTGTAATATTAGTTTATGTCAAAAAAGTGACTTATAGTTAAAACCCTGTAAAGCAATTAGGTAAGTTCAAAATAAATATAATATACTCTGTTTCTTCAAAACTTTTTGGTTAATATTTACAAACTATTTCTTAAATCAATAATTTGTTTATAATACTGCATATTCTAAAATACACGAGTAATAACCTCGCGTACAATAATTTAATTGTAGACCTAATTAGACTTTGTTTCGTATAAACTGGGTATTCTCATGCATGTTTGACTATCCGAACTACTTGATTAACCGAATGAACCTTGGTCCCAGTTAGTTCGGATAATCGACGCTCAACTGTATTTACCGGCAGCGCGTGTTTACAATGTGTTAACTTCATTTACTATTCCTTGTGTACGCAGCGGCTGTGCCGACGACTGTGATTGTTCCAACTACAATTACAACAACAGCTGTGACGACAGAAACGTCAGGTGAATATAATATCAGTACCATCATCATTATCTTCATTATTAATATTATTTACATCAACAGCGTAATAACAGTATATTCTTTAATGACTGGAAAATATACTTCAGGGAGAGAACGAACGAGCTAAAGAAAATCTATATGTATACATTAAATTTTTGTACCCTCGCTATGTTGCATGAAGCTATCACTCCAGCCGGTCTCCAGGAAGCTTGCACCAAAGTATTCATGTACTCTTGCAGCAGTTGCTTCTGTACTAGCTTGTTTTACAAGATGTGGTTGCCAGCCACATGCACATGTTTATATTAGTCGCCGCTTACGACACACTTGAGACAGCAGTAACCCTGTACTTTCTTTGTCACCTCGGAAACCCACAGAAACTACATCAATCAATCAATCAATCAATCAATCAATCAATCAATAAACACCCTTTAGCTCCCCAGGGAGCATAAGCCTTCAACAAACACATGCCAAGTCCTCCTGTCACGTGCCATCAGCTCAAGTTCTTTCCACGCCTTCTTCGTCATTTTCACTTCCTACTGCAGTTCTCTTTTCCGTGTGTTTTGTATCTACTTCTGCCTCTCTTTCCCTGAGGATTCCAGAATAAGACCCGCCTTGTAATGCTATCAACAGGCTTCCTTAGTGTGCGTCCTATCCATCGCGAGCAACTACATTTATACAGGAGCCTTATCTATACATGACGAAGACAATAGGCATTTATCCTTTTAATATTTCTGCTCTGAATAACGAGCAATTTGATATCATTTAATTTACATGTATAATGTTAGTACATGTTAAAAGAGCATTGTGCCTCTATTTAACTTTGATATTAACGAACTAAAGTAAACATTAATATAAATGTTCAGTATTCTGTGAAGCAACAGTTCTGGCACTACATTGATGTTCAGAGACGGACTGGAGACATACTATGAGAGGACATCCTCAAGGACTCGGCCCACTTGACATGGGGAGAAAGTACTAAATCAGATCTTAACACCGATCTAAAAACGTTGCTACTGCTGTACTTGTAGACAGTCTGAATAATAGCATGTGATATACTTCTTAGAACTTGAACTGTCAACATTTCTCATACTTACATCGTCCTCTACTTCAAGGTTTTTCATCATGAATTCATATCTAACTTTACTTCTCTATCTTTTCCACTGTCTGCCTTAACGTACAAGGGTGCGCCATTGAAAATTAAATGGTCTGATGATTATGATCGTACATTGAACGCAATTAATTCTGCATTTTGTAATCATCATATCTTAACGATACCTAATGCCAGAAAAATTACATTTTCCGCAGATACTTCAGACGCATCAGGCACGTCAATTGCCTAACCTTGCTCTAACACGTCTGTCCGCTGTAAGGCGTGGACACAATCTTCTTTCGTCATCCCTAAATACCCCCCTTTGTCATAGCTACTGATTCTAATTGCATGCGTTTTGGTGAGAAACATCATGGTGCACAACAATCCATCTAAATATAACTTTATCAGGATTGCCCTGCTTCATGATGTAAATCTTGAAACTTGATAGAAGCCATAGTCAAGGTCGAGCGTTATCCTTGAAGTCGTACACTGTTTTCCTTGATAACTGTCGTAGATTTTGATAGGAGAATTAAGACTTGGGTTGGTCCCTTCTGAATAGATTAGAATGAGTGATAGTCACAGTGAGAAGTAGTAATAGCAATAGATTTCCACGAGTGAGATGGTAGAAATGTGGTAGAGGCTGTCTCTGAAATCAAGAAAATCTTCTCTCTTTCCCCTATCTTTTACGACAGATTTAAATTGAGTCAGACAGTCTACACACATATATATGAAATATACATATATCCACTCACATACATACACGCATAAGACGACAGTTAGACGTACAGATCACAAACTGCTACAGCCCTCCAACCACAACTCTGGAGCTACACAAAGTGAAGCTTGCAGCATCGAGACACCTCATTATGGGTGACTTCAATAGCCACTCACCCAGCTGGGGCTATGACGCAACAGATCCAAGAGGAGAAGAGGTGGAAGATTGGATGGTAGAGAATAAACTAATTCTAATAAACCAACCAGAGGATGAGCCCACCTTCTATTCCAGAGTATGGAAAACAACGAGCACACCAGATCTTGCTATGGCTACAGATGACATACATCGACTCACCACCAGAACAGTAAATACTCAACTTGGGGGAAGTGACCATGTACCAGTCACATTACAGATATCTGAGATAAGAAGTGCAGGAGAAATCAATTATGTCTCCTAGCTGGAATTTCAAAAAAGCAAACTGGGGACTTTTTAAAGAACAAGATGACAATTTCTGTCAGAACATTGACCACTCAAATAACATCAATAAAAACATCTCCATCATCAGTGAGGCAATCATCCAAGCAGCAAAGAAGTCAATTCCACGAGGTAAACGACGAGACTACAAACCATACTGGAGTGACAACCTGGGAAAACTCCATAGTGAATTAAATAAAGCACGGGAAACTATGGAGCAAAATCCCACATTAGAGAACACACAGAGGCACAACAGCATAAAACAAGTTTTCAATGAACAAAAGAAAGCTGAAATCCAAAGGAGCTGGCACCAGAAGACCAGCAGTCTCAACATGGAAAAGGACTCAAGCAAGCTTTGGAATCTGACAAAAGTGCTAAATGAAGAAACAACAACCAGCTACTGTAAGACTGTCATCAAGGAAAATGAAAAATACCACACAGGAAAGATGGCAGCAAACATCCTGGCAGATTTCTACAAGGAAGAAAGCACCACATCACTTTCACATGCACGGATCCAAGAAGTACGTAAGGAAGTAAAAGAAAAACTGAAGCACCAAAACCCAGATATCTGCATGAAGTCACCCCTTACTATGAGAGAACTCAGTGCTGCCATAACAAAACTAAAGAACAGAAAAGCTCCAGGAAAAGATGGCATCACAAATGATATGATCAAGAACCTTGGACCTGTAGCCAGGCACAAGCTCCTCCTAATCTTCAATCAGTCATGGAGTACTGGAAAATTTCCAGATCAATGGCGAGAAGCAATCATTGTTCCCATCAGAAAGAAACAAAAGGAGAAAACAAGCAAGTCCAGCTACCGACCAGTTAGCCTACTGAGCTGTCTGGGTAAGGTAATGGAAAGAATGGTGAACTCAAGATTACTGAAACATCTGGAAAAAAAACCATCTGCTTGATAACACACAGTCAGCATTTAGGAAAAATCGCAGCACCGAAGACCAACTAGTATATCTAGCCCAGGAAGTAGAAAATGCCTTTCAGGAGAAAAAGAAAGTACTGGCGGTTTTTGTAGACTTGACAAAAGCCTTTGATAAGGTATGGAAAGAAGGACTCCTCCTTAAGATGCTCAACAGCAAAATTGAAGGGAGAATGTTCAACTGGATACGGGACTTTCTTCGATACCGCACAGCAAGAGTAAAACTTGATGGGAAACTGAGCCATCGCGTCACTCTACAACAGGGTGTGCCACAAGGAGGAGTTATCTCCCCCACACTTTTTATCATATATATATAAATGATATTGCAGAGAAACTGTCCGGGCATATCTCCAGGGCTCTTCATGCTGACGATTTTGCTGCCTGGTGTGCTGCTGAACATTTGCCTACTGCGAAGTTCAGGATGCAAGCAGCGCTAAATACCATCGGTAAATGGGCATCAGATTGGGGAGTACAGATAAACCTCTCCAAGACAGTAGCAACCTGCTTCTCTCTGTCAAATCGCCGAGAAACGATCAAACTGCAGCTAAATGGAAGTGAGCTTCCAATCGAGGAAAACCCAACATACCTAGGAGTCAAGTTGGATAAGAGACTCACCTGGAAGCCGCACATAAAAGCAGTAGAACAGAGAGCAATAAGAAAGCTCTCTATTATGAAGAAACTGGCTGGCACAAGTTGGGGGGCAAATACCAACATACTTAAAAAAGTCTATACAGGCACAGTCAGACCTGTACTTGAATATGGCATGTCAGCCTGGGCCACAGCATCTAAAACAAACACAGAATGTCTAGGGAAAGTGCAAAATTCAGGCCTTAGACTAATCACTGGAGGGATGAAGACTTCTCCAATCCAGGCAATGGAGCGATACACCAACATCCGCTCTCTTGATGACAGACGTGAGGAAAAGGTATTCACTCACAGTGAGAAGCTTCTACGAATGCCAAGTCATCCAATGCATGCCAAACTCCATAATGTGACTAAGAACAGGCTGAAAAGAACCAGCTTCCTAAACATCTCCAAACATCTGCATCGATGCCATGAAGACCTCCTCCCAAATCGATCTACTGAGATTGAAATGTTAATTGATTACGAGGAGCCAGACGACTGCCATGGAAATATATCTATCATCACAGAAGTCCCTGAAATAAAAAAGAAAGGCCACCTGACCCCTCAACAACTAAAAACTTTGGCTCAAGAAATGATTGAAGAAAAGTACAACCCGAAGGAGTGGACACATGTATACACAGATGGATCTGCTGAGGGGGCAGTAAAGAACGGTGGAGGAGGCATTTTTATAAGATTCCTAAATGGAAAGATCATCCGAAAGGCCTTCCCAACTGGAAAGATCTCCTCCAATTTTAGGGCAGAAGCTATGGCACTACTGCAAGCCCTGAAGATCCTCACCAGACCTGAACAGCAGCCACAAGCTAAGATAGTAATCTTCACTGACCTGCAGTCATTACTGGAATCAATACAAAACACCAGAAATGATAACATGATGAATGAGATCAGATCTGAGCTTAACATCATCCAAAGGTCATCAACCATTGCCCTTCAGTGGTTACCTGCCCATTGTGGAATCGCTGGTAATGAGAAAGCAGATGCTCTATCAAGAAGTGGCAGTAAAATGGAACAATACAGCCACCCATTGCCCTATCGGGAAGCAAAAACCATCATCCACAACAAGTACAAAAATCAGTGGAAGGAGGAAGGGGATATATACAGCAGAGATGACCCAATCCACCACCTAAACAGACACCAACAGACGACAATTTTCCGCCTGAGAACTGGTCACTGCAGATTACTTGGACATCTCTATCGCCTCAAGATATCCCACACGAATGAATGCCCATGTGGAACTGATATCCAGACTCCAGAACACATTCTCCAGAACTGTCCAACCCATGACAAATTGCGACGTGCGACCTGGCCAAAAGGTGATGAGCTCCAGCAGAAGCTATGGGGCTGCCGCGCCGACCTGGAAAAGACTGTGGACTTCGTCCTGGCGACAGGCCTGCAGATTTAGCATGACTACAAACCGAACGCAGAAGAAGAAGAAGAAGACGTACAGACGTGGGAAAAACTATGGCAATTATTATATGAATAGTCTGGGAAAACGAACTGACCGACACGCTGGACTAAATTTTATGAGTAGTTTATTTATCAAGACTAAACTTCTTTCACAACATATCAAATCACATCAAGCATATACAAAGAAAAAAAATCATAAACAAAAATCAAGAAATGCTACAAGAATGATAGACCCGTTGGTATGATCCCTCCCTCGATGTATAGCTCACCGTCCCGTTAGAAGAAAGTGATAGCCCAAAGAGTCACAGATACATATGATTTAGTCTAAAATTCTTCTCCTTTAAGGTATGAACAGACTGGATACTCTGATCTAGTATAAGGGAATATATATAGATATATAGTTAGCAATACCTTGCATAAAGAAATGTTACAATTGTGAGTGAATCAACAAAGAACATCCCTCAGTCTACTTTCACTCGGTTCTTTCAACAGGGCCCTGTCGTGCATTTCTCACTTTCTTACCCTATAACTTGCCGTTGTTCACCGTCTGGCGCACGCTATGACACAATCTGTTTTATCGTTTGGTGAAGCGAATACCCAGCTCTGCAGATCTTGGTTTCATCCAATTTGTCCGGGGAGCGTTGTCTTCAGGCGATAAGTTTATTCAGATTTTAGTTAGTGTCACTTTATCAGTTCAGGTAAGAATTAGTGTAAGCGGGTTCACTGTGTCAGAATCACGAGGTTTCCACTACTTAGGGGGAAAAAGTCAGGTTTGTAACTTTCGAGCAAAGGTAGCCTTCTTGGTCACACCACAAGTTGACAAAATTTTGCGGGAAAAAACGTTACTGTTTGTAATAGTTTACTTGCCACCAGGCTGCACTGTTCTTAAGGTTTTTCTCAGGAAGAATCAAAATCAGGCGCAAGAGGCCCGTTATCTCATTTAACCGTTAAAGTACTCGTAAAGATTTTGCACCAAGCCACTCTAAGGTAAATGTTTTAGTTCTTCACAGATATCACTCATACGTACTTAGCGCTGGCAAAGTTTGGGTACCACAGTTTCACTAAATATAAATGGAAAGAACACATATCAAATAATTATACGTACTATAACTGATAGTTTAAACTGCAAGCGTAGCTTGTCTTATCATTTAAATTTTCCCGTGAAATGAGTTATATATAAAATCATCAATCCTCATGAATTAGGAATACCTACGTGTTCCGTCACCACTCATGAAGCATCTAGCATTAATAAAGTTAGTTTAGAAAGTTTATTCTCGTCTGATTATTAGCAGTTAAATTAAATTCTTTAATAGCCGACTGAGTTTAAGCTAGAAATATAATTTCTGTTTTCCACTGTAACTCGTCACTATAAAATAATACAGACTATATAAATTAAGCGCTCTGCACCAAATCTAACTAGAGAAATAAAATAAGCGATTTAACACTTTGAACACTTCACAAATACCAGATGTTATATATGATATTTTACCTCCAAACAGAATTACAGTTTCACAACGACTAGGATAATTCACTAGATAGGTATTTAGAAGCTCGGCAAAATTTTGACGAGAAACTAATGACTTCGCTATACAAGCTTCATTCACTAGCACGAGTGATTCTGTCTACTGCAAGTTGGAGAATCAAAAGAAAGTTTCAAACTCTGGTTAATATCTATTACCAGACAAAGATGTGCGCTATTTCCGAAAACTACGCAATAGCCTCCCCTTTCCGTCTTAACACTTACGGTAACTCCAAGAGGCTGTCGTAAACTGCCATTTTGCGCCTCTGACACCTCCGTCTAAGAAACGGCCGTAGCGCTACGTGTCAGATGCAAATGTAGACAACTTGTCTGCAATGCAGGGACAGTTTTTGCACCTACCCCGAGAAACTCATCCTGAGAACCATAACTGACACTTTGCTTTCTCGCACCTTACGCCAACTCTGGCCGTGGAGCGTGAGTGTCATATCACCTGACACTGAGAATCTACCTTGGAAACTACATGTCAGATGCAAACTACCAGACAAATGTCTCCTCATCGTGTCTGACGGAGTGAATTTTCACACTTCAGGCCCAGAAACTTAGCCGAAACTGTAGACAGCTGTCTGCTCCCCTGTCTGACGGAATGCATTCTAACACTCTGCGTCTCGGGTAGGCGCTGACACGTTACGTCATAACTGCGTTCTCAGTTAAATCAGCAATGAAATGCGTTTCTAAATGAGAAACGAAACTGGCGAAAGTGATAATGGGAAAAATATTATTACTCGCAAACGAATGGATGCGAAAAATACAGGAAAAAGGTAAAGAGTGATAATAAAAATAGAGGATACGGGTGAAAGAAAAAGAAGAGGATATAAGCAATTTAATGCTCATAAAACCTATGTGACAATAACATGGTGTAATGTTTCGAACGAGTCTCCTTAATAGTATATTTTGTATTCAAAGTACCAATTAGGAATGGGACCGAAGACGCACCAACAGTGATAAATGCAGTCAGCAACCCATAGCTTGACTGCTTGCGTCAGGGTCAGCGAACCAGAGCTGACCAAGACCCTACTCCACCTCCAAGTGATGGTCCTGGAAACAAGACTGCATCATTGCAGTCTGGCTGAGTGAGTAGGGATCGAAGAGGGAAGGCTAACCCGGTCCCAAAAATGCCGTGCTGAAGTCGGATGTGTCGGCCGAAAGGCGCAAATATCGCAGCTTCGCTGTAAACGGACACAACGCAACCAACGTCCTTTTTAGGACGAACGAAGAAGAAGAAAATCAGTAATACTTTTTAAAAGGAGTAAACAAAAAAAAAAAAAAAAGATTTCTTTTGGCAGTGATATAGTTATGAGACTTTATAGATGAAGGTAAAGCATTCCAGAAGAAAAATAAAACCACCATACATGAACGACCTGTGGAAGATATCAGTTCATTGTTTAACAAGATCCGAGAGCATGGCACCAAAAATATAATTCAGATCGCTAATAGGTATTTTTTTTTAAAGATTTACCCAGGGATAATAGTCCTTTTATGTAAGATGTAATGAACAAGCTTTAGATCATGGAGCAGAAAGAAACTGTACTGAAAGTTGACCTACTCAGGGAAGTACACAACATAATAAAATTGTATATTCCCAAAACAAAATGTAATATATACCTACCAGAACAAAGAAGATTTATTAAAGATTAACACAAATATAAAAACTAAAATATTCACCACAAATGTTCAGAACAAAAGTTAGATAAATTATCAAACATTACAAAGCAGTGCATCCCAATAGAAATACGTGAGTTAATCTCAAGGGTAGAAGATAAGAAGGTAGCTATAAAGTAAATTAAAAGTACAAACATCTCAACACTCAACAGGCTGAGCGGAGATATACTCAACAACAGGCAAGAAATACACCACCAACAGATCTTAGGTCCTACCAACGCTCCCCGGGTAGAGGGGGGGGGGGGGGTGCCGCCCACTTTGGGAACCACTGATTTAGATCATCAAAGTTCATGACAGCTTGACTGATAGTCGGCACTCTGATAGTCGAAAAGTTTCAAAAGTTGTATTGATTCATTCATTCATCATCCTTCAGATCGCCATTGAGCATAGATCTTCAACAAACGTTCATCAAATCTTCAACAAACGTTCATCAAATCTTCAACAAACCTTCATCAAATCTTCAACAAACGTTCATCAAATCTTCAACAAACGTTCATCAAACCTTCAACAAACCTTCATCAAACCTTCAACAAACTCATGCCAAGTCTTCCTGTCCGGTGCCATCCGCTCAAGATCTTTCCGTGCTTTCTTCATCCTCTTCATGTATGTCTCCATTTCTCTTCTTCGTTTGTTCTGTGTGTTCCTATACCTTTCTTACCCTTGGGATTCCAGAACAAGGACTGGCTTGTAATGCTATCAACAGGTTTCCTCAATGTGTGTCATATCCATCTCCAATATTTGAACAGCTTAAACAGTGTTAACTTCCCCAACTGATTTTATTTTGTCCCTAGGCAACAAGTCTAGTCATATTGTATGGCTCTGAAATTTGGACCAACCAAGAAGTTACAGGCTTCCGAAAATCTATGCTTGCATAAATCTATGCTTGCGTAGAGAATAAGGTCTGAAATCTTCTTCTTCTTGGATCTTTAGCCTCTGACTGACAGAGAAGTCAGTGGCCATCACGTCTAGTGTCGTCTTGTAGGGCAGCAGCAAGGTGTCATCATTTTGCTTTATCGGTGGCCATCCTTCGTGCCGTGCCCCAACTCTGGTTCATGCTTTGCATCTCAGCCTCCACTGTTCTCCGCCAGGTTGTCTTTGGTCTGCCTCTCTTTCGCTGTCCTTCTGGGGTCCATAGCATAGCAGTTCTGGTGATGGTGTCAGTGTCCCTTCTGAGGACATGGTCAACCCAGTTCCAGCGTCTGCCTACAATGATGGTTTCCGTGCTTTTTTTACTGCAAAATGTAAGCAATTCCTGGTTGGAGATGGTACTGGACCAAAAAATTTGAAGAATTGTCCTGAGGCAGGCTGTGTGGAAAGAGGATAATTTGGACATTTCCTTTTTTGTTACTTTCCAGCACCCCACGCCATACAAAAGTACAAAAAGTACATAACTCTCGTATAATCTTAATTTGGTGTTTGTGCTGTACTGAGAAGATTTCCAGATGTTGTTTAGATGTGCAAAGGCTGTCTGGCTTTATTCATTCTGTTACTGATGTCTTTGCTTGTTCCACCGTCATGTGTTACTATGCTTCCTAGGTATGTAAATGTATTTGTTTGTTCCAGCTTTTGGTTCCTTATTTTTATGTGCTCAGGATTTATTACATTGAGTATCATGACCTCTGTCTTTTTCAGGTTTATGTTCAGTCCCACTAGTTGGCTATATTTATTCAATCTGTCTGTTTTTTCTTGGGTGTGCTGATGTGAATGTAAGAGTGGTGCAATATCGTCTGCGTATTCTAGATCTTCCAGTGCGATGAACGTTGTTCATCTTATTCCTCTAAGGATATCCTCTGTTGTCTGGCGCATCACCCAGTCTATGATAGTTTAAAGTAGCATGGTTGACAAGAGGCAACCCTGTAGTACAACAATTCAGGATTGAAATGGTATGACAATATTGTTAGTGTGGAACTGATGGACAAGAACCAGACAAGAACCAGACAAGAACCAGACAAGAACCAGACAAGAACCAGACAAGAACCAGACAAGAGCCAGAGGAAGAGGAAATGGAAAAACTCGCTGGAGTTGGATAGTAAACATATTGAGAAAACCTGCTGACATCGTTACAAGGCAGTCTTTTTTCTGGAATCCACATAGACGGTAAGAGACGTAGAGGAAGACGGAAAACACATTGAGACGAGAACTGTAAACACAAATGACAGAGATAAAGAGGACAAGAAAAATCAAGCAGTGGCACAGGAAAAGAGTAAAAGATAAATGTAGTGCCATAGCAGATACTGCCGTAGTGGAGTGATGTGTTAGATTCTTCATTATACTAGGTCCAGAATCGAGTGGTGGGACTACCAGTTCCTTTCCTCGCTGCCTAATCCTTCCCTGACTCAAGATCAAAGTCAGGTACCCATGTATAGCCGGGTAGACTGGAGCGTGTCGATACCGTTAAATGTAACCCAGCACCTTTGCCTCGAGAGACCAGTGTTCTAACCACTCTGTCAATCGGACGCTCATGACAGGAGTACCTGGCGTAAATTTGTTGGGCCTATCCCTTTTGAGAAGCTGACGTGTAATAATGATATGAATTAAGTGTGACGGGTAGGGTGTATGTGGGTGGGTATAGAAATGTAGAGGCCCAAACAACAAACATACACCATCGTCTGGCTCTCTGTCTGGCTCACTGTCTGGCTCACTGTCCGGGTAATAATTTATAATACAAACAACTCCAACAGCTGGTTCAATCTCCATGGATTTATTAAACGAAACAAGTCACAATAAGCGTAAGGCCATTCCGATCACTGGAGACGTAACAAATCCGTAATATTTTACAATCACCCTGGTACTCGAATAACTACATCAGCAAAGTAGGCTACTTCATAAGTAAATCCACTGCCCAACATCACTGGTCCTCTACTCACACACTACTCTAGCCATCCACCCTTCTCTTCTCTGCACTCCTTGCTGTCTACTGTCTACCAACATACCCTTCTGTCCATTCGTCCCCTTCCATTCATGTTCACCAAAACATGTGAAACTCTTACAGACTTCCCTGAGCATTTTACATTCCAGCTCACAACATCGCTAGAGGCAAACAAACCACAGCGCAAGCATACACAACTCACAATAACTCAACATACCAATTACGCTCCCACTGGAGCAGAGGATCATTTATACAAGCAAACAAACCCAAAAACACTCCGTGACCTTAAGCAACTTTTTTTGGGGGGAAACACATTCATAACATTTAATATTATCTACGTTGTCTTTAAGCGTTTTGTAATGAATGGCAGAAAAGTGTTCAAAATGTGAGAGAGTGAAAGAGAGTATGTGATGCGATTTGCCCATTTTTTAATGTTAATTTCAATTTCATGTTTAGCAGCGGTTACAACAACACCAACTGCAACAACATCAACAACTGTGGCAACAACAGCAGGTAGGAATAACTTGAATAATTGTAATCCCAGTACCATTTCCATCACTTTTATTATCATTAAACAGAAAAACGCTTTCCCACATCCTCATCATCACCATCATCATCATCCTCATCATCATTCTCATCATCATCCTCATCCTCATCATCATCCTCATCATCATTATCATTATCATCCTCATCATCACCCTCATCATCATCATCACCCTCATCATCATCATCCTCATCATCACCCTCATCATCCTCATCATCATTCTCATTATCATTATCCTCATCATCATCCTCATTATCATTCTCATTATCATCCTCATCCTCATCATCATCCTCATTATCATCCTCATCACCCTCATCATCATCCTCATCATCATCATCATCATCATCACTCTCATTAACATTCTCATCATCATCTTCCATTGAGCCTCCTTACAGAGAATGGAGCCACCACTGAAGCTGGTCCCTATGAAGGCAGCCAGCACCAATCAGCCACATACTCCTCATGCAGTAGTGGTTTCTGTGAGAATATTTTGTACACGATGATGTTGCCAGCCACATACACAAGCTCATATTAGTCGCCTTGTACGACATGCTTGAAGGTGCAGTAGCCTTCATCGTTCTTTGTCTCTTCAGAGACCCCGGGGACTACACGCAGTTTTCCCTTCCGGTTATTTTTTTTAACGCACAGTCCGATCGCGATTTACACGCACCTAATTCGAAATTCGCGTAAATTGATATCATTTTCTCCATAAACATTACATTGCATTTAGGGGGATGCTTCCGTATAGTAGATTAAAAACGTAATCTGTTTTCACAAAAAGTGCACGAAAATGAGCATAAAGCATAAGATACATAAAATACAATACATGGAATAGTGAATTTTATTAGTTGCATTTTCCCCAGTGTGCGTTATTTAGAATTCGCGTAAATACGGTTCGCGTACATCGCGATGGCACCGCGTGCTTTTAACTAATCTAGACCTTGGTCTATTGGGGGAAAAAAACCAAGCTTATGATTTTTCACAGTGAAAAATTAATGTACTTTTGGTGAAATTCCGAACCCTTGTAGACCTATGTGTGATGAGTTGTGTAGAATTTTGTCAGCCAACTCAGCCTGCCAGTTCCCCGGTTTGCTACCTATGTTTTGTCTACGCCCTATTTTAATTTTGTTTGATACTTAGACGCTTTGTCGCGTATTTATCTACGTGTCAGTCTTAGTTTTGACAGCGTTAGAGAACGCCCCACACGTGCACCATTACTTCTTCTCCATTAGCCGACAAAAAGTCTCTATCTCGTCGGTCGGCTAATGGTTCCCTAATCGTTTGAAATCGACGAAGGAAATAGGACCGTTGGTCGCGCAACACTTTTCTTGTCCGCTGGCTCGAGTGGGGAACCTTTGATACCTGCCCGCACTGTCCAAATCTCCCTTTCAACGAAGAGACTGGGCGCATTTCATCCTGTCGAAACAGAGGACATCAGTTGGAAAGAATTCAAGACTAATCGACAAATAAGAGAAGACTCTAGGCAGAAATATGTCTCCGACTATATAAGGAAAAGACGATGGTCATATATCGGTCATGTCCTACGAATGCAAAACAACAGAATACCACTATAGGCGCTCACTTGGGTTCCTGAGGGTAAGAGGAAAAAAGGAAGACCAAAAGAAACACTCAGAAGAACAATAATAAGAGAAGGAAGAACGTTGGGCCTAAATAATGTGCAAGAGCTAAGAGGAGTGGCGTCACAACGAACAACCTGGAGAGCACTGGTTTCTGCCTTATGCGCCGTGTTTGGTGCTTAAAGAATTTATTATTATTATTAAACAGAGGACGAGACAAACGAGCAATGTCTTTGCCAGGGGAAAGATTTGCCGCTCATCCCGTGCACCTGCACGACTTCAGAAGGATAATTTAGGTCTAATTTGGTGTATAAGGGAGTACTATTAAATCCATCTTCACTTACTACTTACTTACTTAGTCGTTCCCCTTCTACCGTGAGGTGTAGAGGTTTGGAAGAGAGAGCGCCAGACTATTCTATCGGCTGTCTTCCTCCTGGCCTGGTTCCATTCTAGTCCTCGGTCCTTCAAAGATTGTCTAATGTTGTCCTCCCAGCGGATTCTGGGTCGTCCTCGGGGTCTGGATCCTTGGCTCTTTGTTTCCCATGCTTGTCGTGGTAGCCGATCTTCTCCCATTCTGCAGACATGGCCAAACCATCTTTGTTGGGACTTCTACTTGGGTCTGTAGTTGGTGGCATTTTAGGCCTTGACGTATCGTCTGGTTGCGTACCATGTCTCTTCTTGTTACTTCAACCACCTTCCTCAGATACCTCATTTCTGAGGTTTGGATCTGGCTTTTATGGGTTGTAGTCATTGCCCATGACTCGCATCCATATGTCAAGACTGGGACATAAGTGGAGCGGTATACAGCCATCTTCGTTTTCTTACCAACCTCTCTCTTGCTGAGGAATCCTCGATTTATGGCCTGAAAAAGTCTCCCAGCTGCTGCTTTTCGAGTGGCCAACTCTTCTTTGATGCCTCCCTTTCGGTCTATAATAGCTCCGAGGTATTTAAAGTGGTCGACCTGCTCCAGGACCTGTTCTCCCAGCTTAATCTGATGTCTTCTTTCTTCTCGTGATATCACCATGGATTTTGTTTTAGAGCTGCTTATGACCATCCCTCTCTTCTCCAGCTCTTCCTTCCAGACTTGCAGGTTGGATTGGAGATGGGCCTCTGATTTCATCTTCACTTACACCAACCACAAAACCCAGTCACGCGAAGAGGATTCCTTACTTATAGTTATACACTCGCGTTCATTCCTCTGATCCCTCGGAGAGATAATTTCCAGCGGATTCAATTTCTGTTTAGAAGACAGTTGGTATAGTTCTGCAGTCAAACAAATGGCGAAGAATTACTTTTTTTATTTAACACACGGAAACAAGATCCTCAAATTAGCAGTACCCAACCTGCCACTCAGCCACCTGACAACGTTTTTTCCAACTGTGCTCGTACCGTTAATTCTTTCAGTGAGCTGGATAAATGCTCGGTTTTTTTTATTATTTCAATAGCCAATGTGAGTTCCCAGTCAGCATCAGACTAGAACAAAATATATATCTCTATTAACAAGCCCGTTTGGTACCTTCTGTACGAGGAAATATTTACAATTATTCCTGGCCCCCTCGCCAGACAAGCCCAGCAACGTACACTTCTCGGTAGCGGCAGAAGTTTATTCTTGTCAACGGACAATAGTCACAGCGGAGTACATATAGATCTGGATTTGACTTTGTGTGTAACCGTCTAAGGATTTAAACCTGCGCGGCTACCCAGGCCAGCCTACATCAACCGACAAACTGGGTGTAGTCCTTCGTGTGGAAGTGTTGTTTCTGTCCAGTGTTGTGACTGTGTAATTGCGGGTTTTAATATTCCTTCTTACCTTTCTTTCTTTAACACTGTATGTTTGTTGTTTTTTCTCTCAATCACATTGTTGGTTATTCCATATGTGATGCCATACAGCTTAGTTAATTTTCTCCTTGATTGTTACACGTAGCTTTTGATTCCTTGATAGATATTTTTTCCATTGGTTATTTATCTTTTGAGTTGTACGATTTAGATGTTTATTAAATCGAGACACAAGATTTGATACCAGGCAAGCAGTCTTCCCAAGTTTTTCTGTGTCCTCTCTGTATTTATATAATCTAGACATAGAGGGAAGGCGAGCCTTCACCGAAAAAAAAAAAAAAAAAAACTAGAGCGGAGGTGGAAATCAAGATTGAGGTCTCTTAGTAGCCTGGTATCTTGGTTGGTGAATGTCATGCATATAGAGAATCACTATCATTGATTCTGTCTATCATATTATATTTTTGCATCTCACTTCAATTTTACACTCAAGTTGGGAGCCTGTGCCTTTCACTTTCACATTTAAATATCCACCACGCGACACTATGGTTAGTGCACTGGCTTCCTAGCTCAGTGGTCTATGGTTCGATCCCCAGATGCGGTGGGATGTTTTTAGGCCGCAAACGGCTCCTGGGTCGACGCAGCCCCAACTGGGTACCAGAGCAACTTCTGGGAAGGTTAACGCGGCCGGCGTGATGCTGACCACATCACCCCTAGTATGCCGCCGGTCAAGAAATTATGGGCCTAACACCATATTCCCAAAATGCCTCAATGGGCGTGTAACGGGATCCTTCACCCCTTTACCTTACGTGACACTATGTATGCAGCGATAATTTATCTTTCACTTGCGTCTTCATTTGTTCGTCTCACCACCATCATAATTACACGTCAGATCTCAAAGGAGTTAAGGCTTTCAACAATTTATACGAAGCTTTTCTTGCCTGTACCATCCGTTCAAGGTACGTCCATGTCTTATCCCTTCCGTGTCTGCGTTCACGTCTCCGTTTTTTTGTTTTTTTTTTCAGTTTCCCTGTACCTTTCTTACGGTTAGGATTACAGGACAATGACTGCCTTGCAAAGCTATCAACGGGTGCTCATCAATGTGTATTCTATCCAACGCCAGTGTTGTCTTCTCACCTTTTGTTCCCATGGGACTTGTCTGGTTCATGTCATCAGTTCCACATTAGTGATCTTCTCATACCAAACAAATCCTTTCTATTCAACGGAAGCACCCATTTATTAATATCTGTAACATCTAGATTGTCGTTTTTGTTGTGCATATTATTTTTTTCTTTTAATAAAAAATATCCCGTTTAACCTTTGATGGGTTATAATTAGGATATATTGTGTAGTTTATTCAAGACAATAATTACGATATCAAAATATGGCATCATCTGCCCACCCTACTAAGCCCAAATAGAGTAAATCAAAAATATAAAATTGTGTGAATGTATGTGTGTGTGACCTCCTCTTTCCATTAAAAAAAAAAAAAAAAATACAACAACAACAAAAACTCACAACTGCCACGATGTTAACAAGAGGGAGAAGGGTGGGAAAGCTGGTGTGTTAGGGATGATACCCAGTCAACCAGTATTAGTTAGTACACATTGCATTTTAAGTTTGTAAGTTTATTATTATTAGCCGTGCCGATGTTAACAAGGTTAAAAACAGGCAGTACTGTATTCCGAGGAAATCATGGACAGATGTGGTCTGCTTTAAATAGTCTTTCTGTTTCTCTTTGCGATAGTCCTGGCCAAACGTTTATCCACATTTAACTTTCATAAGAACCCCTGGTTACACCAGAGCGAGGCAAATATTTCCTTAGGACACTATTTCTTAGACACTGCTGCTAAGTGACGTGTATTGCACCATTGTTCACTTTGCTGTTTTGTGTATTATTTAATGTGTCTTTAACATTTTTATTTTTGCAGCGATTGAAACGACGGAAATATCTACAGGGCCATTCACAACGCCAAAAACAACTGTGACAACAACAACAACTACTACTACTACTACTACAGAAGGTAGGCAGAAAATAACTTTATTTATGTTAATACAACAAAGTCACAATCATCAACATTACCACTACCTTTAACATCATATTTACTTTAAAAACTAATTCTTCTTCTTCATACACTGTCGGACGTCTTCTTGAATGCTTTCAAAGAAAGCAGTAGTCAGGGTGTGGTTATTTGCATCTCTGTAGAGCTTTTCCACTAATGGCGCTGGTGTCGGCCATAAACGCTTTCTCTGTTCTACATACGGGCATCTTTGAAGCAGACGTTCAGCGGTCATTTTATTAGTGCCACAGTTACACTCATCGGTAGTTCCTATCTTTAGCTTGTTGAATAGATGGTATACCAACCTGTTGTGGCCCATGCCAACCCTCTGTACAACCTCGCTTTAGTATTGTCTTTTATAACGTGGCTGACGTAGCAGTGGTCATATTCTTTCATCGTCTCATTAACCCCTCCCCTCCCCCGGCAACCACTCGGGATGTCATAGACATTCATTCATTCATAACCCGTTAGCTTTCCAAGGAGCATTTGACTTCAACAAACACATATCCAAGACCATTCTGTCACATGCCATTCAACAAACACATTGCCAAAGCCATTCTGTCACATGGCATTCAACAAACACATTGTCAAGACCATTCTGACACACATGTATGCCATTCAACAAACACAGTCAAGACCATTCTGACACATACATTTCAACAAACCCATAACTAAGACCATTCTGACACATGTATGCCATTCAACAAACACACAATCAAGACCATTCTGACATGTGCATGCCATTCAACGGACACACAATCAAGACCATTCTGACACATGTATGTCATTCAACAAACACACAGCCAAGACCATTCTGACATATGTATGCCATTCAACGAACACAAAGCCAAGACCATTCTGACACATACCTTTCAACAAGCACATAACCAAGACTATTCTGACACATGTATGCCATTCAACATACACACAACCAAGACCATTCTGACATATGTATGCCATTCAACAAACACATAGCCAAAGCCATTCTGTCACATGCCATTCAACAAACACATTGCCAAGACCATTCTGTCACATGCCATTCAACAAACACACAATCAAGACCATTCTGACATATGTATGCCATTCAACAAACACATAACCAAGACCATTCTGACACACATGTGTGCCATTCAACAAACACATAACCAAGACCATTCTGTCACATGCCATTCAACAAACACACAATCAAGACCATTCTGACATATGTATGCCATTCAACAAACACATAGCCAAAGCCATTCTGTCACATGCCATTCAACAAACACATTGCCAAGACCATTCTGTCACATGCCATTCAACAAACACACAATCAAGACCATTCTGACATATGTATGCCATTCAACAAACACATAACCAAGACCATTCTGACACACATGTGTGCCATTCAACAAACACATAATCAAGACCATTCTGACACACATGTATGTCATTCAACAAACACACAGCCAAGACCATTCTGACACATGTATTTCATTCAACAAACACACAGCCAAGACCATTCTGACACATGTATGCCATTCAACAAACACACAGCCAAGACCATTCTGAAACATGTATGCCATTCAACAAACACATAACCAAAGCCATTCTGTCACATGCCATTCAACAAACACATAGCCAAAGCCATTCTGTCACATACCTTTCAACAAACACATAGCCGAGACCATTCTGACACATGTATGCCATTCAACAAACACATAACCAAGACCATTCTAAACACATGTATGCCATTCAACAAACACATAGCCAAAGCCATTCTGTCACATACCTTTCAACAAACACATAGCCAAGACCATTCTGACACATGTATGCCATTCAACAAACACATAACCAAGACCATTCTAAACACATGTATGCCATTCAACAAACACATAGCCAAAGCCATTCTGTCACATACCTTTCAACAAACACATAACCAAGACCATTCTAAACACATGTATGCCATTCAACAAACACATAACCAAAGCCATTCTGACACATGCCATCAGCTCATGGCGTTTCAGCATCTTGCTCATCATTTTCATTTCTGTCTCCATTTTCCTGCTCCATATGTTTTTCGGTCTACCTCCGTTTTGCTTACCCAGGAGATTCCAAACCAAGGACTGCCTGGTGTCGTGGTTGAGTTAAGGTTTGAGAGTATTTGTCGAGTCAGACAATTGTAGTAAAATCGACAATGAGAGTGAACTGACATAATTATAGACAACGCACAGATAATGTGTAAAATAGGGTGAACTTGAGACAAACCTGGAAGAGGATTCATTAAAGCTATCTCTCTTTCTAAGCCTCAACACACTTATATAGTCTTAAGAACCACCCGCTCTCTCTCCTTTCTCTGGTCAGAGACAATAGTAAGAGCTGCAATATTAAGTATGGATGGAGGGTCGTAAACAGCACGCTAATAAATGAGTAAAATTTATTAAAGGTTCTTGAAGGAAGAAAATATATGAAATAAGTATATCAACACAACAACCTAAGAAAACATCAATAATCACATCAAGTTAACAAATATCTAAATAAACACCAATGAACAAACAATTCACCAACACAAAAACCCTCCTGTAGAACACCGACAAATAAATAATCAGAGTGTCTAATCCTTCTGCTTCTGTGGAACCAAATTCAATAACTCCAGTTAGTGTCTTTATATGTATATCCTCCTATAGGTGATGAATTACACTATAAATCCACTGTAGGCGCTATCCATGCACCGTTGGTCACACACTAGCAACAAGATAGGTTGTAGATTACTCTGTATATATTCGGCTGACCGCTAATACGTGCGGGGTTTTTGAATGACCAGAAACACACACAAGACGAGGTCAATTTAGGACAAACGGTCCACTGCTCTATTATGCAGCGCATGAAATTTGGCCTGCGTACTTATGTTTAAATCCGGTTTGGCTGGTTTGAACTTTATTTGTGACTGAGTGCTCAGTTTAAGCACACGGTCTGGTGCTTTCAATTCTGCTGAAGACGCTGTGCTGATCGATATGCTGGAAGCCACTATGCTCTGGTGATCAAGAGGCGAGTAGGAAACCACTACTGCCAAATACGATTTCAAATTTGCTATGGCTCGTTATACACTGCGTGAGCTCATTTCCCATTAGAGGGATGGGCGTCGAAAAGGGTTGTACTTCAGGTATAGATGACAACTCGTGGTGCTAATTGCTTTCAGGAACCGTGAGATCAATGAGAATGTTACGTTCTTCGCCTGACTGGAATCCTGCAGTAGCAATGGTGCACCCTGGAACTGAGACCTAAAAAAGAAACACCTTTTACTTCAAGCAAACAATAAAATTACAATAACGTTATAATAAACAGTTATGCTCCACTATGGGATTTATAATTATTGTTATCATTTCTAGGATAGTCTCGAGCTGTCTTTATCCATATGAGTCGCCCTCCTGTTACTTCCACTCTATCAATTATCAGCATGCGCCCGCATAGACTGGTATATCTTGTACATACGTGTACCTGTCAGCACATGCCCTGACAGCAAAATCTACTCCGTCCTCTTCCAACTCAACCTTACGTGAAACCTTACCCTGTAGTTCCAGCTGAGTGGATATGCGATTCATCTTACAACATTAAGTGAATTTACATAAAATACAGCATTAGACATTACATAATAAATGGTATGCGCCCCTTGGGGTCGATACACAAAAAGGGAAAAGTAATAACCTCCCAAAATTGAATACATGGAAAATGCAATGTTATTGCTATAATAATACGTTGCTGACTTAAACATAAGATATAATTATATCTCTGGCTGGTGGCTGCTTTCTGGATTGCCGTGAAAGTCTAAACTGGTGTCTAACTATACAAGTAGGCATATAATAATTCCACACTCATCCACTAGAAGTTTCTCTCAGAAAGTAATAAGTGCCTACCTCTTATAATTCAAGTGTTATAGCGCACGCACATCACTATTCAGTTTTAAGTGAATCTTACACCACTGAAATTTCCTTAAAGTAATGGTTGCTTTTTAACTTCCTCTTTAACCCATGGTAAGCACTGAACGGACTATGAGGTTCTTTGCCTAGTAAGTATCTGTTAGCATAAGTTTACCATTAACCCATTGCAAACAATAACACCAGGAGACACCTAACAGCTTAAGCACCAATTAACTTAGGCGGTGACGGCGCTACATTATCACAGAATTAATTACCCAGGGAGAAATCACCTAAAATAATTCAAGCCACACTACTATCAGTTATAAATAAAAGCTAACATGAATATATATATATATATATATATATATATATATATATATATATATATATATATATATATATATATATATATATATATATATATATATATATATATATATAATAAAAGATATCAACTTACCCCGAGATGACGAGAATAGGCAACACAATCTAGTTTTGTGCCCACATCTGCCTTTGTCTCATTTGGTCATCTACGGGCAGGAAAAATTTACGAGTGTGCTTGACTGAGTAAAACTATCTAGATTTATAGTCTACAAGAGACGCTAACCCCGGCCACCTGGCATCGCATGTTCCCACAGATGTTCGGCGTATAACGTAATCATGAGTAAGACAAATGTTATTCTAGAGTCTACATCAGAGATAACAACCGCGAGACAGTTCCGTAGATAAGACGGAATATTATTCTATGAGCTAACTGCGGCGGTCAAGGGCCACAACAAAAATCCCAGAACGAACGTGAGTTTTGTCTCCCCAGAATCGGAGATAAAAGCGGGTACCGAGACCTCAAAGGGTTGCCTCACCTTTAAACCCGCTACCGACTTTAGTAGGATAGAGGTTCGCTTCTTTAAAGAAACTATTTCTCGCTCGTGATCAACTCTGTTACGAGCTACAAGCGTTCCCATAGTCAGACAAACACCAGGTGCAGCTTAGGTAATATTATCGTAAGCTGACCACTACTGACCAAGTGGTGAATTTATAATGAAGGCCAGAACGACATCAAACCGCGGGGTGGGATCTGAGAGGGGAATAATGGACTGCGAAGGTAAAATCCGAAGGAAAAGAAACCGAAAGTGCAAAAAAATCGAGGAAACCAGAAACATTAAAAGAGTAAGAAAAATGGGACGTGTTGGGAAAATAAAATTATCAGTCAATCCGTGACACCTGGTAATGTCATCAACATGTAATCTCAGTGTGTGTCCTATACATCGTCAAGGTCTTCTCATCTCTTGTTCCACTAGCATTCTTGTCATCAGTTCCACATTGGTGACCTTGGCATACCATTTCAATCCTTCTTTTCTACTCAAGCACCCATTTATGACAGTCTGTAGCTTTTTGGTTGCTGATTTTGTTGTTCTCCGTGTTTCCGAGCCACACAATAAGACTGACTTGACAATTGAGTTGAAGATTCTTATTTTTGTGTTGAACTTGATTTCTCTTGATCTTCATGTATTTCCCAATATAACGAAAGCCTCTCATGCCTTTTCTTATTTTAATATCATTGTCTGTCCATCCAACTTTGTCTATATTTCTTCCAACATATGTATAAGATTCTTCCTCTTTAGTTGACCTGTCCATGTTGCGTGCTGAAGTTTTGGTGGTTTAAAATGACTACAGAATGGCGTAAACGACCCCATACCCAACCCTCCTTAGTCGCTTTTTTACAGCATGCATGGTAGGTTACACTGTTACTATTAAATACGATCGTGATCTTAAATTAGAGTCATTAAAAGTGCAGCCAGTGATATGCAAACTTTCGAGGGAATCCACGGGAATTTATTGGATAATTAGCTGAAAGTATTATATATGTAATAATTGCTGTTAGTGGTTTGATCACCAATTGGGAATTGTGCTAAACACCAATGGAACAAGAGGTAACAAAATAGCGCCCGAGTTTTATAGAACGCACATCGAGGAACCAAGCTGATAGTCTTAATTACGGCATCCGCCGCACGGGAGAAGACATAGAGGGAGACTTAAGAACACATGAAGAATACAATTAAAGACAGAAAGGCTTAAGGTGAATTTGTGACAGCCTATGCTCCATTGGGAGCTGAAAAGGTGTCACAAATTCACCTCAGGCCTTTCTGTTTTGTGCCATCCGTTGTAGGTGTTTCCATGTCATCTTTATCCCTTTCATGTCTGTCTTTAATTGTATTCTTCACGAAGCATGATTATGTTATTCGTTGTGTTTATATGGTTAGTAACAATAGTCATGCCATTATATTTCAGAGCCAGAACCAGGTTTCTACACTCAATGCTTCGACTGTTCCAACTATAACGGTGATAACTCCAACCCCGACTGCCCGAAGGACGGGTCGCTGGCGTATGACAGTGTCACAATAGTGGATTGTGAAGGAGCTTGTTTTACTCGCAGTGACGCCTCAGATGACAGATGTAAATATTTATAGCTTTTCCTTTCAACCATTGAAATGGCCAATAGCAATATTTTGTTCCGTTGTAAAACGGTGGTATCTTTACTTTATATAAATAAAAAATAATATGGTATGAAATCAGTTTTACAAGTAAACGGTACACATGAAACAAGGGACGTTTCGGGTTTTACCCTTCGTCAGCCACAGTTACGAACAGGTGACAAGGACAAGAACTACATATAGGTGCTACAAAAATCAACGATGATGAGGAAATCGCCAAATGAGCGATACAAGCAGATGAAATGACGGTGATGAGCGAAACGATTACAGTAATAACGCAAGAAAATCGTAAAACCAGAAAGACATGTCGAAACAGGAAAGTAAATAATCGACGAAGCGAAGACAGAAATGAACAACACTATTAAAACAAGTAAAAAAAAATCATTTAGCTGGATCCCAGAAAGAAACATTCAAGATGGCTGAAAAAATGAGGCGTCATGCGGAAGTGACGTATGAGCTAGTGACGGCTGAGAAAAGATAATTGAGGAAACGAAAAGAACCAAAGCAAAAACAACGATAGAAAGGAAAATGACGACAGAAGAAATAAAGTATGAAACAGAGACAGGAGCCACTAGAATTATGCAAAATGATGCTGGATATTCAAGCCAGCAGGAGATAAAACGCCCATTTGAAAAATGAGACGATTCTCCAACGAGAAGCGAGTTCGATCGTCCCCGGCACATGACAGGAGGGCAGTGACATGAATGTCAGAGTTACCTGAATGGTCTGGGCTATTGAAGTGAAGGGCCACAGGTAAATTTTTGTCCTGATAGATGTCATTCAAGTGCTCACGAAACCTGTCTGGCAGACGTCTGCCAGTTTCACCAATATAGGTCATGTCACACCTCTTGCAGATGATAGCATAAATCAGGTTTCTGGATTCGCACGTAAAAGACTCCCCAATGGTAAATTTACCGTTAGGAAAGGAGACTGACTGCGTTTGGAGTACAAAAGGACAAATCTTACATGTGCGGCGTTGGCACGGTTTAGTACCACAGTAAGAAGGACTAGTTTGTCTCAAGCGACTATGCACAAGAATATCCCTAAAATTGTTATCCCTGCGATATGCCACCAAAGGGGTATCACGAAACAACTCTCTGGTATCAGGATCGGAGTGGAGAATAGGCAGATGACGAAACAGAATCTCTATCTTTACTTTATCTCTTGCATGCCGCTAACAGTTTTACTGCAGTAGTAATAATATATACCAGCTGTGCTACTTCAGTTATTACTATTTTAGTGTTATATAGAGGCAATCTTAAGATACGGAAGTAAGTCATTGACAGTTAGTAAACAAACTTTACAGAAAATCTGATTGTGCAGAAGAATGTAAAGGTTATCGCTAACAGCTACAATTAATATTGAGGATGTCGTGAAAGAAGCTAGTTCACAAAGGAAACTTTTTACTCACATTAGAATCAAGCAATCTACTGTCTTTGGGCATGTTATGAGACGGCTAAAGCTGAAACATTTTGTGACAAAAAGAAAGATTAAAGGGATGAGAGATAGAGAACCACCGAGAGAGAAAATACTGAAAAGTTTGACATCACGACAAGGAAAGAAACACAGAATAATCAATAATGGGGTCATGAAGTTGTGTATGGGTGTGATCATCTAGGTCACTATGCACTGTGGTACATGAACAAAAGTGTTGTGATTGTCCTTTTTTCTTGTCTGGATTTGTCCATTTTCTGTATATTTATATTTGATTTTTTTTTAAATTTTTCCATGTCTCTCGTGCACGGTTCTGACTGACGACGATTTTTATTTTCAGCTCTCTGTCGTAGATTTTTGATAGGAAAATTAAGATTAATTCATCCCTTCTGAATGGTTTAGAATAAGTGATGGTCACAGTGAGAGGTAGTAATAGAAATAGATTTCCACGAGTGAGATGGTAGAAATTTATAGAGGCTGTCCCGGAAATCGAGGATCTCCCTCTCTCTTTCCGCCTATCTTCTACAACAGATCCAGAGGAGTCAGACAGTCTATAAAAATATATATATTAATATATATATTACCACTCACGTGCACACACACAATTGACAATATGTAGACGCACACACGTGGGAAAACTATAACAATGATTATACAGATATTATGGGACGAAACTGACCGACACGCTGGAATAATTATTGAGTAGTTTAATTATCATAGCAAACTTCTCTCACAACATATAGAATTACATCAAAAGCATATATACATATCATAAAAATCAATGAATGTTACAATAGTGATAGACCCGTTTGTATGATCCTTCCCCTTGATATATAGCTCACAGTCCCGTTAGAAGAAAGTGATAACCCCAAAGAGTCACAGATACATATGATTGAGTCTATGGTTCCCCCTTTTAAGGTATGGACAGACTTGATACTCTGCTCTGTTCTAAGGGAAAATATTGTTAGCAATAACTTGCATAAAGAAAGTTACAATGTGGGTGACTCAAACAAAGAACATCCTTCAGTCTACTTTCACTTGGTTCTTTCATCAGGGCCCTGACTCACACAACCTTACCTAAACTCGTGCTGTTGTTCGCCGTCTGGCGCAAACTTTGGGACACTCACACACTTTTTATCTGTTTCTGTCGTTTAATGAAGCGGATCCCAGCTCTGCAGATTTGTTTGTTGGTTTCATCAAAATGGATCCGGGGAGCGTCTGCTTCAGGCGATAGTTATTTCAGACTAAAGTTACTGTCACTTATTCACGAGGTAATAGTTAGGGTTCCAGCGGGCACACAGTGTCAGAACAAGAGGTTTCCCTTAATTAGGAAGATGACCGGTGGACAACTTCTCTCAACAGATAATCTTGGTTCACCACACACTTTGTCAACAATGTCGGAAAGTTAATGTTTTAGATTTCTGTAATTATTCTCGCCACAAGGCAGCCTCAACGCAGAGTTCGAGGAGAAATATGATCTGGCTCAAAGGCCCAGTATAAGCATTTATTCTTTAAAAAACCCAACCTGTTAGTGGGATCGGTATTCTGTCTATCTCTGAAGGCACACGCCCTGTCAGACAGGTGGTACTTGAAAACCCACGTGGTTAAAGATATAAAATGTTTATGTTTCTCACAGGTATGTCTCTGTACTAAACGCCGGCAAAATTGGGTTACCCCAGTATTCACTCAACACAGAACTACAGGTGGTCGCACAACTTTTAGAATCATACGCTGATATATTTATTGAGGTCTAGAAGTTCGACAAATTGTCGAAACAAACTGAGAAACTTCGCTATACGGCTTATTCTATTCACGAGCAACCTGTCTACTGCGAATTTTGAGGACTGAATGAAAATAAAGTTTAACATTCTGGTTATATCTATTACCAGACAAAGGGGTCCCAACGTATTTCGCAAAACGAAATAATCTCCCCTTTCCGTCTTAACACCTACGTTAACTTTAAATGCATGCCGTAACTGCCACCTACTGACCGAGAGTGCGCGTGTCAGTTGCGAGTCTCAGACGGCCTGTCTCCAATGCCGATGCAGTTTTCACACTTCGCCGAGAACTCAGCCTGATGACCGATGTGGCAGGTGAAAATGCTAGACGGTAAGTCTCAATCTGTAATACTGTTTATAGTCGCAAACGTACGAATGCGAAAACACAGGAAAAGGATAAAAGAGCGATAATAAAATAGAGGACACGGGTAGAGAAAGAAGAGAACAATAGAAAATTTATTGATCATAATCTCTACGTGACACTCTCCACGACACTACATGGCAAAAGTGGAGAGAAAAAAATGCAATTGGACAGTGACAGTTATGATGCACAAGTGGCAATATTGTAGTAGTAGTAGTTGTAGTAACAGTAGTAGTAGTGCTAGTAGTATTACTAGTAGGAGTGGTGGTAGTAGTTGCAGCACAAGTAGTAGTGGTTGTAGTAGTAGTAGTGGTAGTACTAGTAGTGGTAGTAGTAGTAGTACTAGTAGGAGTCGTGGTAGTAGTAGTAGAGGTAATGTAGTAGTGGTAGTAGTAGTAGAATTACTAGTGCTAGTAGTAGTAGTTGTAGTAGTAGTAATATTACTATTGCTAGTAGTAGTAGTAGTGGTAGTAGTAGTAGTAGTAGTAGTAGTAGTAGTAGTAGTAGTAGTAGTAGTAGTAGTAGTAGTAGTAGTGGTAGTAGTAGTAGTATTACTAGTGCTCGTATTACTACTAGTAGTAGTAGTAGTGGTAGTAGTAGTAGTAGTAGTAGTAGTAGTGGTAGTAGTAGTAGTATTACTAGTGCTCGTATTACTACTAGTAGTAGTAGTAGTAGTAGTAGTAGTAGTAGTAGTAGTAGTAGTAGTAGTGGTAGTAGTAGTAGTATTACTAGTGCTCGTATTACTACTAGTAGTAGTAGTAGTGATAGTCGAAGTGGCAGTGGTAGGAGTAGCACTAGTAGTTTTGGTAGTGGTAGTAGTAGTAGTAGTAGTAGTAGTAGAAGTAGTAGTAGTAGTGGTAGCAGTAGTAATAGTTTTAGTGCTTGTAGTAGTAGTACTAGTAGTAGTAGTGGTAGTAGCAGTAGTAGTACTAGTAGCTGTGGTAGTAGTAGTAGTAGTAGTAGTAGTGGTACTAGTAATAGTAGTAATAATAGTAGTAGTAGTAGTAGTAGTGGTGGTGGTACTAGTAATAGTAGTAATAGTAGTAGTAGTGGTGGTACTAGTAATAGTAGTAATAGTAGTAGTAGTAGAATTTGTAGTAGTAGTGGTACTAGTGATAGTAGTAGTAGTAGTGGTGGTACTAGTAATAGTAGTAATAGTAGTAGTAGTAGTAGTAGTAGTAGTAGTAGTAGTAGTAGTAGTAGTAGTAGTAGTAGTAGTAGTAGTAGTAGTAGTAGTAGTAGTAGTAGTAGTAGTAGTAGTAGTAGTAGTAGTAGTAGTAGTGGTAGTAGTAGTAGTGGTAGTAGTAGTAGTAGTAGTAGTAGTAGTAGTAGTAGTAGTAGTAGTAGTAGTAGTAGTAGTAGTAGTAGTAGTAGTGGTGGTACTAGTAATAGTAGTAATAGTAGTAGTAGTAGTAGTAGTAGTAGTAGTAGTAGTAGTAGTAGTAGTAGTAGTAGTAGTAGTAGTAGTAGTAGTAGTAGTAGTAGTAGTAGTAGTAGTAGTAGTGGTGGTGGTGGTGGTGGTGGTGGTGGTAGTGGTAGTAGTGGTAGTGGTAGTAGTAGTAGTAGTAGTAGTAGTAGTAGCAGCAGCAGCAGCAGCAGTAACCTAACTAATAGTAGTGACAAAAGTAGTCATAGATACTGGAGTAAGCCTACGGGTGACACTTCTATTTGTAGTATAAGAGAAGTCGTGTTATTAGTAGTATTATTGTTGTATACCCCGTGTAGTTCCCCCGAGGGGGCCTCTGATGAGACAAAGACAAAATATGATTACCGCTCCCTCAGACATGTCGTCCGTGTCGACTAATAGGTTGTGCATGTAACCGGTAATCTCATCATATAAATCAAATTGCTATAGTTACCACCCACTGCATGAGCATCTGATTGCTTGGTTAAGGTTTCATGCAAGGGAATTAGCTGCATTGGGGGCTCTATGCTCCGTAGGGAGCAAAAAGGGATTGATTAACCGACTATTGTATAAATATTAAAAGAAAACTGTAGGCCAATCGTCTGATAGATAAGAGAATACAACGTTGATGGAACATTTATTTACCATGTTCGTTTCGTTATTTTGATGTCTGAAAAGCGGTGCATGTTTTTTTTAAAAATTAATCATTAAAAACTCAACCTGAGAGTTTGTTGCTTAACGGTTGTATTATTTGAGACTTATCACAACTATATGTTCAAATTACTTTGTACTCAGTGGTAATCAGAGGATGTACCAGCACTCTGCAGTCGATTCCATCGGAACTTCCACCACAGGGTTGTTATGACTGGGAAGGTGCTACAATATGTTTGTGCTACATGGTCTACTGTAATCTGGAGCCGTTAGGTGAGTCTTCTTTAGTATAAGTGTGTGTAGAACGTGTGTAAGTATTATGAACATACGTGCAAGCGCGTTAGTATTTGTGTACTAATGCTACTCAGTGCTTGACTTAGGCCGATTTAACTTATATAATCTAAACGGGCCCCACTCTTTCAGAGTGCAACGCACTCGGAGACGTTCACCTCCAGCTTTGAAAAACAAAATTATTTTCAACTCGGAGTGGGGGTTGGGAGGAAGATAATTTCAGATTATATATTAGGAATATGTGCTATTATATTATACTAGTAATAAAACATGTTTACATAAAACGTGCTACAACAAAACTATAATCTTAAGTCAGGAGGCCCCACCAGAATGTTCGGAATGGGGCCCAACAATTACTAGGGCAGACCCTGGTGTCAACACACATTTTTCAGAAGAAGAAAAGTTAATTAAAATAACCACATCACGATTTACTACTTCTTCTTTCGCTCTCATATAACTACTACTATTTTTCTCATAAATTTTGCAACCTGTCTCAGGCTTCTCTCATCATATTTTTTTTTTTTTTTAAATTATTGATAGAATTTATTTTTTCACTAGGTTCATCATCATCAGCTGCTATCTCCATATCGAAGGGCTTTAACAATGGATCTCTAACTTCTTCTGTCTCTTGTCTTGATGGTGCACTCTGATAGACTGTTTCCTGTCCATCTCTTGATGTTATCTTCCCACTTATAGCGCTGTCTTCCTCTTGCACGTTTGCCTGCAACTCTGCCTTCTGATTTTAGTCACTGTTTCACGTTGTTGAATGTAGCTTTGGTCGTTCCTATTTTCTTCTTGATTTCAGTTTAGCATCTGCCTTCTTTTGTTATTATGGGAGCAAGATATGAGAAACTCCTGACTTGTTCCACGATTTTCCCATTTATTCTTTAACGTTGGCTTATCGTCTGCTTTGCTAATTATCACAGTTATTTATTTTTTTGGGGGGTAATTTTAATGTAGGATACAAGTGTTCAACAATAGTTTATATGTCACCTTTATTCCACAGGACCATCCTCTGGCTTACCATTGGACCAAAGTGCTGGTAAGCTTTATAAAAGTGTAAAAAAAAATTGTTCGTACGCCCGCTATTACTGGAGGCGAAATCTCCGGTTAATATGTCTAACCTGATACTGATTTTACGCGAGTATCCCTTTTTTCCCCTGTACAATGACAGGTGTCCTCTCGCCATTTAGGCAGATACTCGCCGATTTCGGAGGGTACCCATTAGAGCAGGGTCGGCTCAGGAGCCGTTCAGGTTATTCCAGTCCCTGGTCGAAGACACTCCTTCAAAATGGCTTCACCAGGGCTCGAATTATTCCAACCCAAGTCCCGGTCGACGACACTACTTCAAATGTCCTCGCCAGGGCTCGAACCTGGATCACCCGATCGCCAGCGCAGTGTGGTAACCATTACACCAGTGCGGCTCCGTAAAAGTGTAGTGAATATGATACTAAATTTCCAGATACTTATATTTTTTCTTTAAGCTTGTTCCTTCTCAGTTTCACCCCTGTATCATCACTTGTATATTTCTTCTTCCCTTCTCGTTTCTTTTGTACTGTTGTTAGCCGAGATTTTTTTAAATTCACATAAACAATATTTGCTCTTGCTCTAGGCAATTTTTTATTACTTCACATCAGTGTTTCTTAACCTGGGGTGCATGCACCCCCTGGGGCTGCGAGACCTAACTTTTGAGGGTGCGAAAAATGCCAGATATTTTAGAAAGTGAATCACCATAACAGCTATACAGGGTGTCCATAAAAGATTGTACCCTTTTCAAAAAATTTATTCTCGGCCCCATGATGTGGTACGAGGATACTTTCTATCACAAAAGTAAGATAATCTCTGCAAGTTTTTAAGCGTAAACACGCGTAAACATAGCACTATCTGTATATTTTACGAGCTGGAAGATAATAGGGTGCCAGGCTTCGTAAGATGTTATAAAGAGATTCGAGACCTGTAAAAGGCTAAGAAGCACTGATGTACATCATCTGCTCCATGTAGTTCCTGGTGGTCTATGGAGGAGACAAAGAAAGAACACGCCCACTGTTTCCTCATACATGTCGTAAAATGCGACAAATGTGAGGTTATGCATCAGGCTGGCAATCTCTTCAAATTGATGCAGAAACCACAACTTTGTTTTTACATTGTCGTAAGTTTCCACAAGGCGGTCAACTGCAATGATGGGCCCATGCTCCGTAAGGAACAGAAAAGGAGGAGCGGACGATCTGCTTAATTCGTCGATGACATAATACACATTTTTTTCTTGCGTGTCTTTGCTCTATGATCATCGATGTCAACTAGCTCTGTCCACCAATGGAAGAGAAAAATAAATGCAGTAAAAACGTTAAAAAATCTGGGAGGTGAAGACAGGAGTACGACAGGGATGCCCCTTATCAACCACTCTATTTTTAACAGTCATAGATTGGGTGATGCGCCAGACAACAGAGGGCAGTCCAAGAGGAATAAGATGGACTACATTTTCTATATTGGAAGATCTGGAATATGCAGATGACATTGCACTACTAGCACATTCACATCAACACATCCAGGAAGAAACGGATAGACTTAATTAATAAGTTTAGCTAGCAGGTGGGCTTGAACATCAATTTAAAGAAGTCAGAGGTCATGACACATTCAACAACATGAAACATATACTGACATCCAAACAGTTATCTCACAAATTAAAACTGAGAATCATAAAGTGTTATATATATTCTGCATTTCTGTATGGTGCAGAAACATGGACGATGAATAAGCAGTTGGAAGAAAGAATTGAGGCTCTTGAAATGTGGATATATAGAAGAATGGGGCGTATCTCATGGAAAGAGATGAAAACAAATAAGGAGGTCCTAGAAAATCTAGGTATGAAAAGAGAACTAATGAGGGAGGTCAAAGTTCGACAGCTAAAATACTTTGGCCACATAAAAAGGCATAACACCTTGCAGAAGACCATAACAGAAGGGAGAGTTGAAGGCAAACGTGCAAGGGGAAGACAGCGCTATAAGTGGGAAAACAACATCAAGAGATGGACAGGAAAGAGTCTATCAGAGTGCACCATCAAGACAAGAGACAGAAGACGTTGGAGATCCATTACAGCCAACCTTCGTTGTGGAGATGGCAACTGATGATGATGATGATGAGGTCATGACGCTCAATGTGAGCAACCCTGAGCCCATATCGGTAAGGAATCAGCAACTGGTACAGACAGACATCTTCACATAGCTAGGATGCATAGTAACACCAGATGGCGGGGCAGGCAAAGACATCAACATCGGAATGAATAAGGCAAGAACAGCCTTTTTTAGCCTAAACAACATCTGGAAGTCCTCTCAATACAGCACAAGCACAAAATTAACATTATATCAGAGCTGTGTGCTTTCTGTGCTTCTCTATGGTGCGGAATGCTGGAGAGTTACAGAGAAGGAAATGTCGAAATTTTCCTCTTTTCACACAACATGCCTAAGAAAAATTCACCGAATCTTTTGGCCGAATACCATCACCAACCAAGATCTGCTTACTCGGAGCAAGCAAGAGGACATGCACACCATCATAGCTGGCAGACGCTGGAGCTGGGTTGGCCATGTCCTCAGAAGAGACCCCGATGCCATCACAAGAACAGCCATGCTTTGGACCCCTGAAGAAAAACGAAAGAGAGGCCGACCAAAAACAACCTGGCGGAGGACTGTGGAGGCTGAGATGCAAAGAATGAACCAGAGTTGGGGCACTGTACGCCCGCCGACCGAGCAGCATATTTTGTTTTATGGAATATAGAACGAACGAAGGACGGAAATTCTTATTGTTTAATCACGGTAAAGAAATAGGCATTGTTTCCCCTTGCAATAATTCAGTTTAGTGAGTTAAAACAAAATTAAACGATAATTATACAAATCGTGGATAAAAGATAAATTATTACAGTGAAGATGATGCACTGAAGATAGCGGTGGAGTATAAGCAAGTCTTGTACATTCGTAGGAAAAAACAACGTTGAGGTGTTAGTCAACGCGTCTTGTTTACAAGTAACGGTTGTTCCATAACTCATACTACTGTACGGGAGTGAAGTGTTAGAGATTTCTAAAATGCTAGGTTTCAGCTTTACAAGGTGGGGTGACCTATTTTCTTTCTCGCTGCCTTTGCTTTTCCGAACTCAGTGGAAGAGTTGGTGCTCATTTACATCTGAGTGGACTGGTTTGGAACTAGGTAACTTCTAGTAATAAGCTACGATTGGCAGCGTGGGTTACATCAATGTTTCTGGAGACAACGTTTGTGAAACGTCCCGTATTTGTTCTTGTTTATTAAAAAACACGTTAACACGGGACACTTAAATCTCAGACCTAAGGATCTTTTATATTTGGACATGCGCCCTAATATAACCGACTAGGTTGATTGGGACGCGCCTCGCCAAAACGAGGCAAAACTTTATTTAAAAAAAAAAATATTAGCACGATCCAAGTATGTCTCTTCTGTCCTTTGTGTTATAATGACTATTACATTACTATGAACTTCGGTCATACCTGTCTATCTATCTATCTATCTATCTATCTATCTATCTATCTATCTATCTATCTATCTATCTATCTATCTATCTATCTATCTATCTATCTATCTATCTATCTATCTATCATAGGTCTATCTATCTCTATAGTCTATTCTCCAGCTGAGAACAGGCCTCATGCCCGCATGTGCTGACAATTTAACATAAACCCAGGTCATTCAGCAGCGGATTCCCAAAATGTCACGAGTTCTTATTACATACCACCATAAACTATCTATCTATCTATCTATCTATCTATCTATCTATCTATCTATCTATCTATCTATCTATCTATCTAATCTATGTATTAATGTTTATTTTTATTTTTATTTATTTTATTTTTACATTCATTATTATGATTATTATTCTTTTTTAATGTTAAAAACGTACTTTAATTATGATGATTATTGCAAATGTAATATTACTTTTATAATGATAAATGCCTTAATTATGCTTAAAGTAAATGTGAGGATGAAAGGATATAGTATATATGATGAGAGAGAGAGGAAGGGCAGAATGTCAGACGGGCCTGCGTGCCCAATTCTTAACCCTTTGAAAATAAAGTTCGTTCGTTCGTTCGTTCGTTCGTTCTATCTATCTATCTATCTATCTATCTATCTATCTATCTATCTATCTATCTATCTATCTATCTATCTATCTATCTATCTATCTATCTATCTATCTCCAGCTGAGAACAGGCCATGTCCCTGTCAATAAACATTTAAATAGAATAGACCCACTACGTGAACCAAACTGTAGGCACTGCCACCACCATGAGGAATCAGTTGAACACCTACTGTTACAGTGCCCAAGACTAGCAGACCTGCGACACCAGCTACTCCCATCGCACCCAACTATCCACAATACACTCTACACATCATCACAACAACTGAGGAAGACTTGTACCTTTGTCAGAGAGGCAATGGGCTGTCAAGAGCTACCTGCTCACAGCTAAAGGGATTATATCATGATCATCTATCTATCTATCTATCTATCTATCTATCTATCTATCTATCTATCTATCTATCTATCTATCTATCTATCTATCTATCTATCTATCTATCTATCTATCTATCTATCTATCTATCTATCAGTATGGCTGTCTGTTTGTCTATCTATCTATCTATCTATCTATCTATCTATCTATCTATCTATCTATCTATCTGTCAGTATGGCTGTCTGTTTGTCTATCTATCTATCTATCTATCTATCTATCTATCTATCTATCTATCTATCTATCTATCTATCTATCTGGGGGTTTGGTTTGGTTTTAAGGACTATCTTCATTGAACACGAACAACGCCATCGGTGATCCGATCTCCTCCCTTTGATCACACAAGGAGGATCTCAGCACAGTGCACAAACTCCGTAGCACCGACGAGAATCTTAATGTGTGTATAAAGGAATCACACATTCTATAAATTTTTGTGTGATGGGTAGGTTTCTAATTTTTAAATTTTGTCAGGGCAGCGGCCTTACGACCTACTGTTGACGATTTCCAACTACCGTGGGATTTTTAACGTGCGCAACGTGCACACTGGAGCCTCCTATTTTTTTCGCTCTTATCCGAGAAGGCTAGGCATCCAATCTCACTACTCAGAAGATCTGAGGGGAGTATGACATCATTAGGACCACTGGTTCTGAAAAAAATATCCATAATTTATATTCCCTCTACTGGGAATCGAACAGGTACCTTTAGAATTTGAGGCGGACGCCTTCCATCTTAGCCATCCCGACACTCTTCTATCTAACTCTTGACACTGCCTCTGTTTGGCCGAAATATTGTCTGAAATACCAATGAGAAATTTACAGTCAAATCTTTACTGATGATTTAAACCCACAGGTGACAAGACGGACTAAGGGTTAATGACTTAGGCAATGCATATCTATCTATCTATCTATCTATCTATCTATCTATCTATCTATCTATCTATCTATCTATCTATCTATCTATCTATCTATCTATCTATCTATCTATCTATCTATCTATCTATCTGTCTGTCTGTCTGTCTGTCTATATGTCTGTCCGTCCGTCCGTCCGTCCGTCCATCCATCTATCTATCTATTTATCTATCTATCTGTCTGTCTGTCTCTCTGTCTCTCTGTCTGTCCGTCCGTCCGTCCATCCATCTATCTATCTATCTATCTATCTATCTATCTATCTATCTATCTATCTATCTATCTATCTATCTGTCTGTCTGTTTTTTATCTATATGTGCAGTTATCTGACTAATAAACAAACACACAACTAAAGTGCACTACTTCGCTCACCCCACCCCAACTAATCATGTCTTACTCTCTTTCAAACACACGTCGCTGCTTTGTATCTCCGCAGTCATCCCTGGAAAGGCAAACATGAATTTTCAAACACAGGCCTGTTTAAAGGTCTCCCTGTCCCTTTCAAATCCAAAGCGGATCCCTTGGGCAAACAGGTCTACTCGCTGACTGTGTTTTCAGAGCAAACTTCTAGGCATCAGCAAATAGCTTTGTATTCCCTGTTTAGAAGACAACAGAGCTATGAAATAGAGGCCAGTGTTCGTTATAAGCAGCGGCGTTGGCATGAATAGGGTTATATTTCTGTAAAACAGAATACAGTTTTTTTTTTTTCCGTCAGTCATTCAGTTCTCGCATTGGCTCTTTGAGAAGTACATTCCGCGGTCACATACTAAATGTGCACTTAATTTTACGCAGTATATAAATATTTATTTATTCACTTCATTTTGCGACGTAGATGGTTGGCCTAGATCAGTAGTTTACAAACTTTTTCGGGCCACTTCCACCTTAGTTCTATTAACTCCTGAGCCCCCTACTCTGCCTTTCAAGAAGCATTTTGCCCCCTACTCTGCCTTTCAAGAAGCATTTTGCCCCCTACTCTGCCTTTCAAGAAGTATTTTGCCCCCTACTCTGCCTTTCAAGAAGCATTCTTTAGAATAGCGGTTCGTCCCCCTACTCTCTTAGTACCCACCTAGGTAATCCCACCGCCCTTCCGGGGGGGGGGGGGGGGGGATACCGCCCACTTTGAGAAACACTGGCCTTCATTTAACCTTCCTGTTACCTTACAGCAAACGTGCTTGGAAGTCAGGCGGTAACCTTCCCTTCCCAATGATAGAAAACTCTGTACAATAGGTTAAGACCGTAAGCAATCTGATCAGCCCCCGTCAATCAGGCGTTTCGATCTTTGTATCTCCTCTCCACTCCTTTGCAATCCCACTTGGGTCATGACCCCCCACAAGTTTCATTCCCTTGTTGATTTTCTGCCTGCGCTGGGAATTTAACACACTCCATTTTGGCTGCACCTTCTAAATTCACTCCTGGTTTCATCCATTCTGCCAACTTGAGACAATGGTAAAAGTAAAGATTATGTTTGTATATAAATTACTGTCCTGGACTCCATAGGCAGTGTTGCCACTCTAAATTTAAAAAAAAAAAAAAACCTAAATGGTATCTTAAAAAACACATAGATTCACCAAGATTTTGAATTTTGGGCTACTTTTTGGCGACTTGGGCTACTTTGGGCGTATTTTGGGGCTACTTTGGGCTATTTTCGGGCTACGTTGGGCGAAATCCGAAAGTTGATCTAAGTGGTGTTCTTCAACCAATCAAGGAAAATGGCTCCTAGAGGGGACCAAAGAAACGTAGATCAAGGTGAATCCACCTAGGACAGAGACCACTGAAGTTTTTTAACAGCCAGCGGTGCTTTGTTCGCAGTTTCAACAAAAACCTGTAAGTCCCCGTGTTCTAGAGTCTGTCTCTTCAGATCCAATAGCTTCAGTAGACCATAGACTAGACCTCTTGCACCTGCTTCTACATTTACGACTCACATAATGTACCCGCTTCCAGATCTCAAGTTCTTGACGGTCAAGTTTTTCTTATTTCATTCATTCATAACCCTCCACTCCCAAAGGAGCATAGGCCTTCAACAAACACATGCCAAGTCCTCCTGTCCCGTGCCATCATCTCAAGTTCTTTCCATGTTCTCCTCATCATTTTCACCCATGTTTCCAACTCTCTTCTCCATGTACTTCTTGGTCTTCCTCTGCCTCTCTTGCCCTGGGGGTTCCAGAACAAGGACTGCCTTGTAATGCTATCAACAGGTTTCCTCAGTGTGTGTCCTATCCATCGCCATCGTCTTCTTCTCATCTCTTGTTCCACTGGCACTTGTCTAGTTCTTGTCATCAGTTCCACGTTGGTAACCTTGTCATACCATTTTAATCCCTCTATTCTACGCAAGCACCCATTTATGAAAGTCTGTAGCTTTTTGGTTGTTGTCTTTGTTGTTCTCCATGTCTCCGAGCCATACAATAGGACTGACTTCACATTTGAGTTGAAGATTCTTATTTTCGTGTTGGATCCGATTTCTCTTGATCTCCATATATTTCCCAATGCAATGAAAGCTCCTCTTGCCTTTTGTATTCTTATTTTGATATCGCTGTCTGTCCCTGAAACTTTGTCTATATTACTGCCAAGATATGTGTATGATTCTACATCTTGAATTGGTGTTTCTTCAAGTTCAACCCTGTTATCATTACCTGCATTTATTCTCATTATTTTTGTCTTTTCCCTGTGTATTTTCAGACCCAATTGTTGTGACCTCTCATCGAGTGTTTTCAATTTGTCCTGCATCTGATTACGGTTATGGGACAGAAGAGCCAAGTCATCAGCAAAATCCAAATCATCCAACTGCTTAGTCATAGTCCACTGGATTCCATTTCTGTTGTGTGTTGTCGATGATCTCATAACCCAATCTATTGCCAGCAAGAAAAGAAATGGAGACAAGAGGCATCCCTGTCGCACTCCTGTTCTTATCCCAAACGGTTCTGTAAGCTGTCCTTCGTGAAGAACTCTGCATGTCATGTCTTCATATGTTTTCTTTATTAAATTAATGATCTTCAGGGGAACTCCATAATGCCTCATCAATTTCCAAAGTAATTCTCTGTCTACACTGTCAAATGCCTTTTCGTAGTCCACAAATCCGATGTATAGTGGTGAATTCCATTCCAGACTTTGTTCAACTATTATTCTCAAAGTGGCTATCTGGTCTGTACATGATCTGTTTTGTCGAAAACCTGCTTGTTCATCTCTCAGTTTCTTGTCTATGGACTCTTTTAATCTCTCAAGGATAATCCTGTTTACTACTTTTCCTGGCACTGATAGTAACATTATTCCTCTATAATTTGTGCACTCTTGTAAATTTCCCTTCTTAGGCAACTTAACCAGATATCCTTCCTTCTATTCTGCTGGTATCTCTTCCTTTTCCCAGACTTTACCAAGTAATTTATATAACATCTCTGTAGCCGTGTCGATATCTGCTTTGATGGCCTCTGCTGGAATGCCATCAGGTCCAGATGCTTTTCCATCTCTTAGAAGCTTTATGGCTTTCTTTATTTCTTCCTTCGTTGGCCTTTCACCGTTAATTTGTAGCTCTTCTTCTGCTGGCTGGATGTTCGGCGGGTTTTGTGGAGCTGGTCTATTGAGAAGGTCCCCAAAATATTCTGTCCACCTCTTCATTTGCTCTTGTATATTGCTGAACAGTTTCCCATTCTTGTCTTTTATGAGGCAACTTGTTTGCTTGTATTTCCCTGTTAGCTTCTTTGTGCTGCTATACAGTTCTCTCATATTTCCTTTGGCTGCAGCATCTTCTGCCTCTCTTGCCAACTCCTCAATATACTTCCTCTTGTCTCTTTTGATACTTCTTTTTACTTCTTTGTTTGCTTCTGTGTACACTTCTTGAGCCTTGGCTTTGGAGCTTCTAGTTTTGCTTGTGTTTAACTCTGCTTTCTTGTTTTTTCTGTCTTTTATCTTATTGATGGTTTCTGTTGTTATCCATGCTTTTTGTTGTCTTTCCCTTTTCCCCAGTATTTCTTCACATGTCTCCTTCCATACTGTTTTGACCTGCTGCCAATAGTCTTCTGTATTCTCTACATCTTCCAGCTGTTGGAGCACTTGGAATTTGTTGGATACTGTGACCGCAAATTTGTCTCTTGTTTCTTGATTTCTTAGCTGTCCTACATTAAACTGTTGTCTATAATTTTGCATTATTGCATATCTCTTGAGTTTCATTTTTACTTTGGCTATCAGAAGATGGTGATCTGATGCCACATCTGCTCCTCTATATACCTTTACATCCTGCAATGATGATCTAAACTTCTTGTTTATGCATATATGATCAATCTGATTTTCGGTTCTATGGTCTGGTGATATCCATGTTGCCTTGTGTATTCTCTTATGTGGAAACATGCTTCCTCCTATAGCCAGTTGATATGAAGCACAAAAGTTTGCGAATAGCTCTCCATTTTCATTCATTACTCCTAGCCCATGTTTTCCCATGACTTCTTCAAATCCAGTGTTGACTGTACCTATCTTTGCATTCATGTCACCCATCAAAATTGTGATGTCTCTTCTTTTTACTTTATCCATAATTTCCTGTAGTTTAGTATAAAATGCTTCTTTCACAGACTCTTCTTTGTCATTAGTTGGTGCATAACATTGGATGACATTTACATGAATTTTCTTTTTAGCTGTTTTGAAAGAAGCTGTTATTATTCTGGGTCCAACAGCTTCCCATTCAATTAGTGCTTTCTGTGCTTCTTTAGATAACATAAGAGCTACCCCTTCACTGTGGTGTGAACTTTCGTCTTCATGTCCTGAGGACAGCACCAATTCACCTGTGATGAGTTTCTTCCTGTCTACCCCCTTCCACTTTGTTTCACACATTCCCAGAACCTCGATTTTGTATTCCCTCATTTCTGCTGCTACTTGCGCCACTTTCCCTTGTTCGTTTAATGTCCGAACATTCCAGGTGCCAAATCTGGAAGTTCTCCTAGAAGAAAGAAGGTTAGTCAGCAACACAGACTCCTTTCGGCTTTCTCTGTGTTGCATCATACGCCTCCCCGCGAGAGGACCTTCCCCTGTCTTGGATGGCTGTGTTTTATTTTCTTTATTTGACTTGTCGGGGCCCGAAAGGGGAGCAAAGAATAGTAACACTGTCCCCTACCAAGCATGTCGTAAAAAGCGACTAAGGAGGGTTGGGCATGGGGCCGGTTACACCATCCTGTAAAAAAATTTAAACCACAAAAAACTTCAACAAATATGGACAAGTTTTTCTTATACGCCTGTTTATTTACTGAACTTACTAATGCAAGTAAAAGGTAAAATTATATATATATATATATATATATATATATATATATATATATATATATATATATATATATATATATATATATATATATATATATATATATATATATATATATATATATATATATATATTAACATTATATATATATATATATATATATATATATATATATATATATATATACGACGCTACCAGGTTTTGATCTCGGAACCCGCGGTAACTGTGCTGCGAGAGGAAAACTCTAACCGCTTTGCCAATTGGACACTCACTGTTTCTGTAGGCTTGTAATTTTACGAAGTAGGTGGCTGGCCAACACTGACCTTCCTTTTATCTTGCTGTGGACATGCTTGAAAGATAGGCTAAGACTGTCCAGTGATTTTGCGTGCTACCAACGACTTAGAAAACCTAAATCAGGAGCGTCCGATTGGCAGGGTGGTTACACTGCTTGCCTCTCGCGACAAAATTGCCGGCTTCCGAAATCTGGTAGCGTCACGGTCCATACTAGCGAGCTGTAAATGGGTACCTGACTTTTCTCATGATTTAGGGAAGTCAACGAAAGCGAGGAAGGAAACTGGTCACCCTTCCACGTAAAGCTGGACCTGGTATAGTAAAATCTCTAACACTTCGCTCCCCTCCGGCAGTATCTGCTAAGGGGCTACTCAGAGAGAGGTACCACTGAACAGATTGGCAAAAATCTCAGGTAACCAACCCAGGGATAGACCCAATTAAAAAAAAAGGGGGGGGGGGGGAAGAGGGGGGATATTATTAATAACGGCATATAAAAGGCTTATAGTGTATGTGTGTCCAGTTGAGTTTGCGTACTTCACATAGCTGAATACAGCCCTGACACATTCACTGTTAAGTGAAGATCACATCTGTAGTGCATTGAAATTATTTTTATACTAGCAATAACCCGTCAAAATTGACAGGTTTTTAATTGCAGCCATTTTATCATTTTGATGCATAATAATAAATCTGCAATACTTTAAATTAAATTTTTTCTAGAAGAAACAATCAAAAACTTACATTTTAAGGTTATTTTTATAAAAATGATGAGTTAAATCCGTAACCCGAATGAAACTGGACAGAAGAGTATCTTGATTGTCTGTTGATTTAATCTACATCTCCGCACCTTCCTGTCTCCAGTTCATGTGCTGTTTATCAATTGTGTTGTTGGCTTCTTTCCATAATCAAACTGTTCATGCACACCGTCATTTGCGCACTTTTCTATTTTCGGGAGAGTATATATAAGGGAAACAATACAATTATTG
Source organism: Oreohelix idahoensis (assembly GCA_024509875.1). Lineage (NCBI taxonomy): Eukaryota > Metazoa > Mollusca > Gastropoda > Stylommatophora > Oreohelicidae > Oreohelix > Oreohelix idahoensis. Next base: position 54,534 of record JAMPIV010012802.1, on the reverse strand, counting down.
TCTAACTTTCAACGACAGTTGCACCCCTTAGCTGTGGTTGAAAGTTAATGTACTCTCTCGAAAATAGAAAAGTGCGCAAATGACGGTGTACATGATGTGACCGACCGACGTACTTACGGCGGGAACTATGGTATTGAATATATATATATATATATATATATATATATATATATATATATATATATATATATATATATATATATATATATATATATATATATATATATATATATATATATATATATATATATATATATATATATATATATATATATATATATATATATATATATATATATATATATATATATGGAAAAACATCTAACCCACAAAAGCCAGCTCTAACCCTCAGAAATGAAATATCTGAGGAGGGTGGTTGAAGTAACAAAAAGAGTCATGGCCTCAAAACCCAGCCCCTGCTGACCCGAGAAGAACAGTCCCAATTACGATGGTTTGGACACGTCTGCAGATTGGGAGAAGATCAACTGCCCCGACAAATATGGAAAACCAAGAGCCAGGGACCCAGACCTCGAGGATGACCCAGAGTTCACTGGGAGAACAACATTAGACAATCTCTGATGGACCTAGGACTAGATTGGAACCAGGCCAGGAGAAAGACAGTCGATAAGATAGTATGGCGCACTCTTTTGCAAATTTCTACAGCCCAGGGTGGAAGAGGAACAACTAAGTAAGTAACACAACCATCTGATGAATACGTATTCAGACAATTTTTTTTTTTAATTTGCATCTCAACAACATGGCAGGGTCTTAGGTCTTAGGTCAGGAGTAAGTAGCCATTCAATCTTTATCTACTGGTATATCCAATGGGATCATTTGATAGTTTACCAGGTGACCCGGGGAGGGGGAAGTGGATTTTTTAACCTAGGTAATTTTCGAACCAGCTGTCTACCGCCGACTCTTGAGAGAGTGCGGTATTTCCAGGTTTAAAGTACTTTCACCGCATTCACAGTGAAAACCCGCAAGCTAGCTTAGTTAATGTCACTTTATTTGTGAGTTGCATCAAATAGAAAAGAATCTTTTCTTTGAAGTGAAATTAACGTTCAGTGACATGTTTTGTTTTACTATTCCAGCACTCTGTAGTTGGGATTACAGGTAGCAGACCGTCCGGTAGAGAATCAGGTCACGTACATGCTGCAACTTATTCCTAACTCCAGTTACCCTGAAACCTGAAAACATGCATGATTTTTATCAAGACAGATCTTTAGAAAGCTCAGTGTTTCTAAAGTAGACCCTCACAGCTCATGTGTTGCCTACTGCTGCCTTAGATGGTCCAGGAACTGAATGCAACACGAAGCACCTAACCAATAAATAAACTTTGTAGACTTAACGTCAAAGAGACAGAGGAACACATTTCTTCTATTGATGATAAGATATGAAACTCTATATAGTGCGATACTTCTTCTTCTTCTTCCTCGTTCGTCCTGAAAAGGACGGTGGTTGCGTTGTGTCTGTTTACGCCGGAGCTGTGATATCTGCACCTTTCGGTCGACACATCCTACTTCAGTACGGCATTTTTTGGGACCGGGTTTGCCTTCCCACTGCGATCCCTACTCTCTCAGCCAGACTGCAGTGATGCAATCTGTTTCCAGGACCACCACGTGGAGGTGGAGTAGGGTCTTGGTCAGCTCTGGTTCGCTGACCCTGATGCAAGCAGTCAAGCTATGGGTCGCTGACTGCATTCTCTATTGCTGCATCTTTGGGTCCCCTATATAGTGCGAAACAACAGGAGGCATTTTGATCATCAGAAGTGTCCCCTCTCGATCAAGTGTTTCGGCCCCTTAATCTCCTTTACATTCTAAGAGGGGCGGGTCCATTTGGGCCATGACTCCTAAGTGTCAGCATCATGTTGTCTTGTGCAGAGAATTGAACCTACTCCACCTTGGTTGCAGCTGTCAACTTCACTACTGTTTTCTGCCAGCTGGGGGCAATTGTGAAAGTAACCCCTATGTTGAAAACAAATTACTGTTCTGCGTTCCATAGCCCGTTGCGGTTGTTCTACAGCCAGTACGATGCCATTTCCGCAGTTTCGCTTAAATATTTTCAGTGATACAAACTTTGAACACTTTGAAACAGACATTACAAAAACATACAACGACAGAAGTAGATATGTACGAGTATAAAGGAGTTATGCTCAACATCATTCCCATGATGATTTCACACAAAGAAATTCAGTTACTTACACTTTTGACAGAATATAGACATCTAGTATAGATTTGCAGAAATAAAACCGACTTTGAACAAAGGATTTTTAACTCAAAAACTTTTTCTACATATATTCACGCAGAAAACAAAACACAAAAATCATTCCACTTAGTTTTCATATAAGACAAGCACCATTAACCTATGTACATATTGCGACATTAGATTTATTAATATGAAGAGGAAAAAAACATGTATTGTTCTGGAGCCTATTGGTAAAAGAAGCAGAGGTAGAGTTTAAAAACATGGAGAAAAGAACTGGAGACATAAATGTAAATGATAATGAAAACATGGAGAAGAGAATGTAATGTAAATGATGATGAAAATAGACCTGCTGACAGCAATAACTACGCAAAACTGGATATAAAGAATGCTTCGAATAATAATGATTCACTAAACAACCTCGGGCGAGACTACCTTCTAGCCTGTTTGTTAAAATCCCAGTTTCAGCCATTATAATGGTGGCCAAACTGTTTTTTTTTTTTTTTTTTCGACCGCGCCATTATTTGCACTGAGCTCGTGGGCAAATAATGGAGTAGGCGATGACGCGTTGGTTGAAGGGGTAGGGCTACCACTGCTTCATGTGACGCAACGTTCTTACGTGAGCAAAGTGTAGGAAATTGGACCCTAAAACGCTCTTTAAGCGTACATCGAAGAATATCCTTACCAATAAACTAGCTAGCTAGTTTGCTGTCTTAGGAAGAGACTTCAAGAAGACAGTGTCCAATTCAAGTTGGAGAAAGGTCGCTTTCCTTCGCACTCAGACTGTTCTAAAATCCAAAACGGATTCTAGAAGAGCTGTGATAGTATTTCAAGTTGCTGAAATTTATATCTAATAGTTTTGTGATTAATATCATAATAAAATTGGAGAAACTGCGTTATTTGGATTGTGTATTGCGGTTTTCCTTTCAAAGTACGGTTTCTTATCGAAGTGAAGTGAACGGTACAAGTTTTAAATTGTTTGAAAAGATTCGTTTTACTTGGATTCTGTTTTTTTGCTGTTTTGGCCGTAAAGATTGTTTATCGTAGAAACAAAGTTTGAGGGTTAATTAATATAGAAAAAGTCGTTCAATTCATTTCTACTATTTCATTCTCACAGTTAGTAATTGTTTTTGTAGAAATAGTGCCAACTTTTACTTTCGAATTTTTCCGAAAAACAGTTTCAGGGTCAGTACTTCACGCTTTTAATATCTTAAATATCCTAAGAAAGTTTTCTCAAGGTACTTTAATCACTTTTGTATTCTTATAGGCGAATGGCTGTTATGCTTTACAATATATGCATATTACTGTTATATCCAAAGTAGTGTTTTTTACTGGATGTGCTGTGATCACTTTAGGAATCAAGTAACGAATAACTGTTTTTGAACGAACTGTTTACTGTATCTCGAGTGAACTCTAAGCAGGCACGAGATGATTAAGTCAGATGTGACTCCGCTCCTCAGTTTTCTTATCTGTCTGCTAATTTCTTATTCGACAGGTAGGTCTGCGTTGTAGAATACTTACTTTTCTTACTGTGCAATAGAATACTTACTTTTATCTGCTTTCATGTGAGAATACGTACATACTTTACTTTCCTTCGTACTAGAATACTTTCTTATATTGCTTAATTTTATAAGAGAATAATTATTTTACTTAATAACAGTATATACTTAACTTATACCTTCGTAGGGCAAGACTTACTTACGTTACTTAATTTTGTCAGACAAAACAAAGTTGCTTTACTTATGTTCGTTGGAGAATAACTTCCTATCTTACTTTAGTACCATAATACTTACTTTGCTAAATGTGTAGAAGAGAATCTTTAAATATCGTATTTACATACGTAGGCAAATACTTGCTTTGACTTTTGTTGTAGTAACAGAATTTATAACTAACTTTTTTTGAAGAATAATTACCTATTTTACTTTCGTCCGTGGGAGAATCTTACTTACTTGGGATCTTCTTACGCTCATATGATAATCTCTACTCACTTTTGTGAGATGACACTTTAGTTACAAATCTTGATTCTTTCACTGGAGTCCATAAGGAACGTTAGAAGGCCCATTGAGAACTTAAGAGTTTTAATGTGGCTTGTTTTATAACTGTGTGTCATTTCACGACCCTGCACTGTGCTTACGCGTGCCAAGTCCTTTGTCACGTGCCATCAGCTCAAGGTCTTTCCATGTCATCCTTATAATTTTCATTTCTGTCCCCAGTTCTCTTCTCCATGTGCTCTTCAGCCCCTGCCTCTACTTCTCATGCCCCGGCGATTCCAGAACAACGACTTCATGGTACCGTTATCACCATGTTTCTTCAGTGTGTGTCCTATCCATCTTCAGCGTCTTCTTCTCATCTCTTGTCCCACTGGCACTTGTCTGGTTCTTGTCATCAGTTCCACATTGGTGACCTTGTCATACCATTTCATTCCTTCTGTTCTACGCAAGCACACATTTGTGAAAGTCTGTAATTTCTTGATTGTTGTTTTTGTTATTGTCCATGTTTCACAGCCATACAATAAGACTGACTTGACATTTAAGTTTAAGATTATGATTTTCGTGTTGGGGCTTCATTTCTTTTGATTTCCATATGTGCCCCAGTGCACTTAAATCTTCTATTGCCTTTTGTGTCTTTATTTTGATACCACTGTCTGTCCCTCCAATTCGGTCTCTATTAGTGCCAAGATATGTGTATGATTCTACATCTTGTGGTAGTGCCAGGCCAAGAAAATACACGGAAAAGAGAATTGGAGACAGTAATGAAAGAAATAAAAAAGACATGGACAGATTTTGAGCACGTGGCACAGGACGGGAGGTTTTAGCATGAGCTTGTTAAAGGGGCTGATGATATATACTTAGGGTGGCCACAGAGCGACTCCCTATCCTCATGCGGCTCGCCCGAGCCTGTGACACAGCTTTCATTACTTACTTTTTTTTTAATTTTTCGATCTACTCTTGCTGTGAAGTGTAGTGGGGAGCTCAGATTTGCTTTCTTGAGGCAAGGGTGTCGCATTGGTTGCAGTGAACCCTTGTTCTTGTAGAATTTCTATGATGTTGTCTATCTATCTTCTTCTTCTTCCTCGTTCGTCCTGAAAAGGACGTTGGTTGCGTTGGGTCTGTTTACGCCGGAGCTGCGATATCTGCGCCTTTCGGCCGACACATCCGACTCCAGCACGGCATTTTTTGGGACCGGGTTTGCCTTCCCTCTTCGATCCCTACTCTCTCAGCCAGACTGCAGTGATGCAGCCTGTTTCCAGGACCACCACGTGGAGGTGGAGTAGGATCTTAGTCAGCTCTGGTTCGCTGACCCTGACGCAAGCAGTCAAGTTATGGGTCGCTGACTGCATTCTCTGTTGCTGCATCTTTTGGTCCCATCTATCTATCTACCTTATGGTCTTCCCCGGGTGCTGGAACCAGTTCTTCTACTGACGTAGGTGCATAATGGTAACTGATCGAGCTCCATTCTAATAAGATGACCAAACCACTTAATGTTTTTGTCTCTCCATATCAGGATGTAGTTCAAATGAATACAGCTTTCATTGCCTTCCCGAAAATAATTCAAAAAATGTTGCAGAATAACACTTACAAAAATGTTCAAATAAAGATTATCTTTTTTTTTTTTACGATAGAGATACAAAACAAACTTTACCAGGAAGGTGAATTACCTGTGACATTCATTTAATATTTTTTTTTCCTTGTATTTTGACATATAATTAAAAGTAAACTTAATTTAGAAGAAACAAAAATGGATGGTTCTTACCTAAATTTTCTCCAACATTGCGGCTTCTAAAGAGCTACAGGCCTACGTATGTTTTACTAAATCTAAAACGACATATAAATATTGATTCTGTGCGCCATGACACTAATTGAGCTTGCACCAGAAGTGACTGTCCAACCCGTCTGACCGTGTATATTGCACTCCCGTGCCGATATGGTGCTGACATCATACCGAACTGATTGCCATTCTAGTTTGTTTCAATTGTTCTTTACATTTGCCTTTCAGTCTATCAATTTAAAGCCAACTATTCCTTCTTGTTTTTAACAGAAGAAACAATGAACTGTTCTAACGTGGCATGAAAATATAATAGTCTTGGACATATTAACTCACTAAGACGCACAACTCCGCATACGACACGTCATATGTATATTAACAATTATATTAAAACTAGATTTAACGCCAATGAGGTCATACATGGCTTATTTAAAGTAAATGAATGTTTATCTACTTTATAAAACATGTTCTTCTTCAAATACCATGCCTAGTGGCGTAGGAGATCATGTCTCTCCACAACTTCCTGTCTCCAGCACAATTTATCAATTCTGTTGCTGACTTCTTCCCATGCCACGATGTTAAACTGTCCAGTATGTGCTCTGTCTTCCTCTATCTCTTTTTTCCTTCAATCTTACCTGTTGTTATGATATATTTCAATTTTCCTCTTCTCATAACATGCCTAAAAAAAGTGGATTGCTTGTTTCTAACTTGTGAAATAAGTTTCCTTTTCGCATTGGCCTCTTTCAAGACATCCTCATTACTCTTTTTGGCTGTCTATGGTATTTTTAACATTCTTCTGTAAAACCACATCTCTGTGGCCTCTAGTGCTGTCTTACTTGTTTACTTCTATACGTCAAGATTGGTTCTATATAACTCTGACGAACTCTCTTTCTTACTTCCAATGACAAAGAATTGTTGCATAAAATACTCTTCATTTTATGGAATGCTGTTTTTGCCTGAGCTATTCTGCTCTTCACTTCTGAGATGCATCTTCCATCCGTTGTTATTAATGTGCCCAGGTATTTTAATTTATTGACCTATGTAAAAAAAATGTTCCATCTACTTTGATAGTGCCTCCTTGGGAAGCCATTTTCTTTGAGACGACCATTACTTATGTCTTTTTGCTATTAAGGCTGGGGCCTTTATCTGCACTTTCTATCACTATTGTATCAACATTTCCTGCAGCTCCTTTTCACTTTTTGCTGTTAAGACTGTATGATCAGCGTATCTCAAGTTGTTTATATTATGTCCGCCAAATGATATTCCTGGCATGTCCTCTAGAGATCTCATTATATTTTCACTGTACAGATTTACCATGTTATCTTCCAAAATAACCATTTTTGTCTTGAAACCACGAAGAAAGTAAATAATGTAGTTTACAATTTCCAAAACCCGGGTGCCTTAAGAGGATAAGCGACCCGTGTGGCATAAACAAGCAGATTTAACTAATTTAGCATCCGTGCTATCAAAGTGGCATAGTCGACATCGTCGATAAGAAGACACTGAAAAATTAATAACAGGCCATCGTGACACACGAAAAGTTGGCTGGTAAGATCTACAAAATAGGAGCAGTACAACAAGAGTCGACAATTTGTGATTTGCACAAGTTTCCTGAAGTTTTCTAGTCAGCGAAACACTCGAACTACGACATTTGTTGATGATTTGCAACCATTAAGGAATGTTCCACATCAGTATGTAAACTAAACGACAGCTGATAAATTGTATATTCTTACCACCTCTTTGCTATCAGTGTCAAACATGATCTCTAACCAAAGCACAGGAGAGGAAAAATCACATCTTGTTAAATGAGATGCTTAAGAAAAGACATTAATGCTACCAGGGGAGGCAGAAATATTGTAAGAACTACATCCTGCATGACGTGTATAGAGAGACAGAAATATTAAGTGGTTTGGGCATCTCATGAGAATGGAGCCCTATAAGTTACCACTACGCGCCTACAACAGTAGAAGGTTACAGGGCACGGGAAAGACACAGAAGCGAATGGATAAGCTAAGCAACATTACATACAGCAACACTGGTTAAGTGAGATGTGACTCCACTGATCAGTTTTCTTATCTGTCTGTCTGTCTGTCTGTCTGTCTGTCTGTCTAGATAGATAGATAGATAGATAGATAGATAGATAGATAGATAGATAGATAGATAGATAGATAGATAGATAGATAGATAGATAGATAGATAGATAGACAGACAGACAGACAGACAGACAGAGATATGGATGGACGGACGGACGGACGGACAGACAGACAGACAGACAGACAGACAGATAGATAGATAGATAGATAGATAGATAGATAGATAGATAGATAGATAGATAGATAGATAGATAGATAGATAGATAGATAGATAGATAGATAGATAGATAGATAGATAGATAGATAGATAGATAGATGCAACAATAGAGAATGCAGTCAGCGACCCATAGCTTGACTGCTTGCATCAGGGTCAGCGAACCAGAGCTGACTAAGACCTACTCCACCTCCACGTGGTGGTCCTGGAAACAGTCTGCAGCAGTGCAGTCTGGCTGAGCGAGTACGGATCGCAGAGGGAAGGCAAACCCGGTCCCAAAAAATGCCGTGCTGAAGTCGGATGTGTCAACCGAAAGGTGCAGATATCACAGCTACGGCGTAAACAGACACAACGCAACCACCGTCCTTTTCAGGGCGAACGAGGAAGATAGATAGATAGATAGATAGATAGATAGATAGATAGATAGATAGATAGATAGATAGATAGATAGATAGATAGATAGATAGATAGATAGATAGATAGATAGATAGACGGACGGACGGACGGACGGACGGACGGACGGACGGACGGACAGACAGACAGACAGACAGACAGACAGATAGATAGATAGATACGTATGCTGATCCCGTTGCAGAGACCTGCGTCAGAGCGTTCCTGGGCTGTTGTAGAAACTGCGGTTTCTATAGCTGTTTGTCTTACATGACGAAACTGTCAGCACCACACACAATCGTCTTACGCCATACACGAGGTGGCAGTAGTCCTGGTCTGTCTTGGTGACCTCAGAGACCACTCGGTAACTACGCGGGGAACAAACTTGAGCAACAGAAAATAGTTATTATTTATAAAATACATTGACGTGTAGTGAAATGATATGTTGCATATAGCTTACATTACAGGAGATGCATGGAGGCATATCTGGAGTCCTCCTTATATGACCACCAGCTATGCACAATGCTATAGTATGTAGATTTGGCTGTGACCCTTTGTCTGTGAGGCTAATTTACACACTCATTGACTTTTGAAATTATCCACACACTTCCAGGGATTACTCCTGTGGTGAAACATTTTGAGAATCCAGCATTGCTCACTAAGCTTGGAGGAGTCACTTGAGTCCCAGACGTAGTTCTGACGTTTACCTGGTTGCCTGCATGCAGGGGTATCTCACTATGGACCCCATAATAAGCAGGGAGAGCTGAGAAGTGGCTCTGTGTAGGACATGACGATTCCTTGGGAGAGCCCAGAACCAGAGCACAGTATTTTAGCTCTGTATATTTGGAGATCCCCTTTGGATGGCGGGGAATGCACAGTATGCCACACGCTTCTTCCTCCTAGTTTAGGACCAGATGTGATGATCCTTTAAATACAATCCAAGCTGGAGAAACTGGAGCTCATGATTTCAACTCAACACATTTCGGAATGGCAGAAAAGCCACAGTAAAAGCCTAGATCTGCAGTATCTCCAGTTATTCAACATCGTCAACATCATTAACATCATCAACATCATCAACATCATCAACATCATTAACATCACTTCCCTTTAGTTCCCCATGGAGCATAGGTCTTCAACAAACTCATGTCAAGTCCTCCTGTCCCGCGTCATTAGCTCAATATATTTCCATGTCTTGTGCACCTCTTTCATTTATATTTCTAGTTCTCTTCTCATGTTTTTCATCCACTTCTGCCTGCTTCCTATACAGGGGGTTTCCAGAATAAGGACTGCCTTGTAATGCTATGAACGGGTTTCCGCAAAGCGTGTCCTATCCATCACCAGCGCCTTCTCATTTCTTGATCCATCGTCATGTGTCTGGTTCTTGTCATCAGTTCCACATCAGTGATCTTGTCATCAGTTCCACATCAGTGATCTTGTCATCAGTTCCACATCAGTGATCTTGTCATCAGTTCCACATCAGTGATCTTGTCACCAGTTCCACATCAGTGATCTTGTCAAAGTACTTCATTCCTTTCATTCTACACAAGCACACATTTATGAAAGTCTGTTGCTGTTATATTGTTGATGATAACTAGATGGGCCGGACATGTTGTTCGCATGCCCGAAAAACGCATCCCAAAGCAGTTGATGTACAGCGAACTCTCCACGGGTAAGCGAACAACAGGGGGACAAAAGAAACGCTTCAAAGACACACTGAAAGCATCATTGAGCAGCTTCAAAATTGATGTCTCCTCCTGGGAGACTATCGCACAGGATCGCTGTGCCTGGCGGACAAACATTACTCAAGGTGCTCGCATTGCAGAACAGAATTTAGCTGATAAGGCAGAAGGCAAGCGTGCTGCAAGAAAGGCCAGAATGCACAGCAACACTTCTATCGACTCTAACCATGTGTGCCCCCTATGTGGCAGGGCCTGTAGGGCCAAAATAGGATTAATTAGTCACATGAGATCACGGCACAGATGTGTCACAACTCAAGTCTGAAGCTGTCGCCATCTTCGCTTGCGATGGGCAACTATTATTATTATTGTTGTTTATTGTAGTTCTTCACATTTCAAAGCCTTACAATAGGATTGATTTGACTTCCGAGTTGAAGATTTTGATTTTTATGTTGGAATTGATTTCTCTTAATCTCCATATATTTCCCAGTTCAATCTCTTGCCATACCTCACAACATAATAATAATAATAATAATAGCCCCTTCAGTCATAACTGACTATGGGAATGCGCCCCTGAGGTGACAGCCCTCAGCTGCTTGTTTTCCTGACCTCACAACACAATCAGTAAAATTAAAGAAGAACCATAACAAATCAAACATCGGGTTTTGTGATACGATACATATTTTTGTCTAATTTAAGATCTTAAACAGTTTGAATTCCACAAGCTCAAAGCCAAATTATGACAGTGAGATTTACTGATTTCAGCTGTACCGTGCTTTGAGTGCTCCAACTATATCAACGGTGCCCTGAACGACAAATGTCCTTTCAACGGTCCGATTGAGTTTGACCCGGACATGATTACTATGTGTCCTGGCATCTGTTATGTCAGGACTGTCGCAAATGATAAAAAATGTAAGTACTCATAGTTAGTATCTTCTTAGTAGGACTGTTAATGTAGTTGCAGTATTAGTATTTAACACATTTATGGGGACACATGAGAGATTTCGCCCAATTGGCTATATATATACGTGGTCAATTCAGTCGCCCAAATCTGGTACACCATTACATGTATAAACCAATTCGGAGGGGAAACCTGAGGCATGAAAGCAGTAAATAAATAATACACAAGGTATGTTTCAGACACTCGTGAGAAATAAAGAAGTAGAAGACTAGACAACAGAAAAACAACAGAAGTGATAGGCTTACCGGGAATCGAACCCAGGTCCTTCCGAACGACACCGCCGCCTAGCTACGGGAGCGAATCGTTGGGATCCTCTCTGATAACTGGGCACCACTAAATAAATATTAAATAAGGATCCAGAGACGCAGTAATAAGCGGTGAATTTTCTTTTCTCAGTGAAAAGGCCCTTGAGTATAAGAGTGAGATCCATCTTTGTTTCATAGATCTGGAAAAGGCGTTTGACAGGGTCCCCTGGAGCAAACTTTGGGACTGTTTGGCAAGGAAGAATATTCCAGCACCTCTGATTCATGCTATACAGAGCTTCTACAAGTCTTGCAGAAATTATGTGAGGACAGCAAACCATAAGTCAGAAGAGTTCAGGACCACCACTGGTGTAAGACAAGGTGATATCCTATCACCTTACCTCTTCATACTCCTTATGGACGATGTCATCAAGGCATGTAAGGAGAGAACAAGAAAGTATTCAGTGGGGTACTGGAAGATGAGACAGGTCTATATTTCGGAGCTGGCATTTGCTGATGATGTTGCCCTGATTGCTAAATCAGAGGCACATCTCCAATCCAACCTGCAAGTCTGGAAGGAAGAGCTGGAGAAGAGAGGGATGGTCATAAGCAGCTCTAAAACAAAATCCATGGTGATATCACGAGAAGAAAGAAAACATCAGATTAAGTTGGGAGAACAGGTCCTGGAGCAGGTCGACCACTTTAAATATCTCGGAGCTATTATAGACCGAAAGGGAGGCATCAAAGAAGAGTTGGCCACTCGAAAAGCAGCGGCTGGGAGACTTTTTCAGGTTATAAATCGTGGATTCCTCAGCAAGAAAGAGGTTGGTAAGAAAACGAAGATGGCTGTATACCGCTCCACCTATGTCCCAGTCTTGACATATGGATGCGAGTCATGGGCAATGACTACAACCCACAAAAGCCAGATCCAAACCTCAGAAATGAGGTATCTGAGGAAAGTGGTTGAAGTAACAAGAAGAGACATGGTCCGCAACCAGACGATCCGTCAAGGCCTAAAATCCCACCCCCTGCAGACCCAAATAGAACAGTCCCAACTAAGATGGTTTGGCCATGTCTGCAGAATGGGAGAAGATCGGCTACCACGACAAGCATGGGAAACAAAGAGCCAGGGATCCAGACCTCCAGGGCGACCCAGAGTCCGCTGGGAGGACAACATTAGACAATCTTTGAAGGACCGAGGACTAGAATGGAACCAGGCCAGGAAGAAGACAGCTGATAGAATGGTCTGGCGCTCTCTCTTCCAAACCTCTACACCTCACGGTAGAAGGGAAACGACTAAGTAAGTAAGAATTTTCTTTTCACACATTATTATTCTTGAGAAACCTCGAAATAAGGTTTGGCTTAGGGTTACGATTAGCGTTCTCGAGTATTTTTCTCTTGCTGCATTCCAAGGCTAACCCTGGGTTTAAATCTTAACACTGAACTGCTTAACCGTAACCAAGAGTCCAGCGTTTTGTTTTCTTTTAAGATATAATCTTCTTTTTCTTTGATCTTTAGCCGCCGACTGTCAAAGCAGTCAGTGGATAGGAAATAATAAATGACTACATATCTAAACAATAATGGCAAGAGTTAATCATCAAATCATTACCCTCTGTCGAGCTGTTTCAAAAATAATTATTGACATAACCGAAAAAAACGCCAATTGGAGATCCTAAAGCTAACGCTGTAAACGTAGTGGTTTATCACGAGGCAAAAAGTGCTCGCATGCACAAAATTGACTTCGGCTAGGCCCTTCAAGTAAACGTTACGCTGTGTCACGAACTGACACAACAGGAAGAGCAAAACAAAATTACAACAGACAAACCTCAAAAGTATATAAGTTATAGTTGAAATTAAATTTTGGAAACACATTTTAAATCCCGGGAAACCTTTTGGAAGGAATTGTTGACAAACACTGATGGAAACTGCAGGAAGAAATCTGTAACACATATCACAGGGAACCCATGGAACCTTATAATAGTTACTTCAAAGATGCACAGCGTATAAGGAACAGAGAAAGCACATGCGGCCGTCCCCACTACCATTCCTGCAAAAGTTCTACGGAGATACCAACAGTCTCAAGCTGACTGACCACTGCTGGCTGTGAACATATTCAAATTGACGTCTGAAAGTGAATGCAGAAAGGAACGAACCTTATATACGAAAACAAATATTGTCCAACATTGACTTAATGACTGTAAAGACAAAGACGATTAAAATGACTGCACACAATAGTTCAACAAGAAAGTGCTATATAGGATAACATCTCCGTGTAGTCCCCGTGGGGTCTCTGGACAGACAAAAACAAAATAAAAAAACAACAGGACAGCTGAATCTTCAGGCATGTCGTACAAGGCAACTAATATGAAGTTGTGCATTAGGCTGGCAACCTCAACATGTAAAACAAATTGTCCCAGAAACTACATCTGCAATAGGATGTGAATGCTTAGTACAGGCTTCCTGTAGCGGACGAGCAACAGTGGTAGCTCCATGTTCCATAATGGGTGCAAAGGAAAATAATGCTACGGATAAAAGAAAATACATCAGAAACCTAACAAAGGAGAATAATGCTACGGATAAAAGAAAATACATCAGAAACCTAACAAAGGAGAATAATGCTACGGATAAAAGAAAATACATCAGAAACCTAACAAATGAGAATAATGCTACGGATAAAAGAAAATACATCAGAAACCTAACAAAGGAGAATAATGCTACAGATAAAAGAAAATACATCAGAAACCTAACAAAGAAAAATAATGCTACGGATAAAAGAAAATACATCACAAACCTAACAAAGGAGAATAATGCTACGGATAAAAGAAAATACATCAGAAACCTAACAAAGGAGAATAATGCTACGGATAAAAGAAAATACATCAGAAACCTAACAAATGAGAATAATGCTACGGATAAAAGAAAATACATCAGAAACCTAACAAAGGAGAATAATGCTACAGATAAAAGAAAATACATCAGAAACCTAACAAAGAAAAATAATGCTACGGATAAAAGAAAATACATCACAAACCTAACAAAGGAGAATAATGCTACGGATAAAAGAAAATACATCAGAAACCTAACAAAGGAGAATAATGCTACGGATAAAAGAAAATACATCAGAAACATAACAAAGGAGAATAATGCTACGGATCAAAGAAAATACATCAGAAACCTAACAAAGGAGAATAATGCTACGAATCAAAGAAAATACATCAGAAATCAAACAAAGGAGAATAATGCTACGGATCAAAGAAAATACATCAGAAACCTAACAAAGGAGAATAATGCTACGAATCAAAGAAAATACATCAGAAATCAAACAAAGGAGAATAATGCTACGGATCAAAGAAAATACATCAGAAATCTAACAAAGGAGAATAATGCTACAGATACAAGAAAATACATCAGAAACCTAACAAAGGAGAATAATGCTACGGATCAAAGAAAATACATCAGAAATCAAACAAAGGAGAATAATGCTACGGATCAAAGAAAATACATCAGAAACCTAACAAAGGAAAATAATGCTACAGATACAAGAAAATACATCAGAAACCTAACAAAGGAAAATAATGCTACGGATAAAAGAAAATACATCAGAAACCTAACAAAAGAGAATAATGCTACGGATCAAAGAAAATACATCAGAAATCTAACAAAGGAAAATAATGCTACGGATCAAAGAAAATACATCAGAAACCTAACAAAGGAGAATAATGCTACGTATCAAAGAAAATACATCAGAAACCTAACAAAGGAGAATAATGCTACGGATCAAAGAAAATACATCAGAAACCTAACAAAGGAGAATAATGCTACGGATCAAAGAAAATACATCAGAAACCTAACAAAGGAAAATAATGCTACGGATCAAAGAAAATACATCAGAAACATAACAAAGGAAAATAATGCTACGGGTAAAAGAAAATACATCAGAAACCTAACAAAGGAGAATAATGCTACGGATAAAAGAAAATACATCAGAAACCTAACACAGGAGAATAATGCTACAGATAAAAGAAAATACATCAGAAACCTAAGAAAGGAGAATAATGCTACAGATAAAAGAAAATACATCAGAAACCTAACAAAGAAAAATAATGCTACGGATAAAAGAAAATACATCACAAACCTAACAAAGGAGAATAATGCTACGGATAAAAGAAAATACATCAGAAACCTAACAAAGGAGAATAATGCTATGGATAAAAGAAAATACATCAGAAACCTAACAAAGGAGAATAATGCTACGGATCAAAGAAAATACATCAGAAACCTAACAAAGGAGAATAATGCTACGAATCAAAGAAAATACATCAGAAATCTAACAAAGGAGAACAATGCTACGGATCAAAGAAAATACATCAGAAACATAACAAATGAGAATAATGCTACAGATCAAAGAAAATACATCAAAAACCTAACACAGGAAAATAATGCTTCGGATCAAAGAAAATACATCAGAAACCTAACAAAGGAAAATAATGCTTCGGATCAAAGAAAATACATCAGAAACCTAACAAAGGAGAATAATGCTACGGATCAAAGAAAATACATCAGAAATCTAACAAAGGAAAATAATGCTACGGATCAAAGAAAATACATCAGAAACCTAACAAAGGAAAATAATGCTACGGATCAAAGAAAATACATCAGTAACCTAACAAAGGAGAATAATGCTACGGATCAAAGAAAATACATCAGAAACCTAACAAAGGAAAATAATGCTTCAGATCAAAGAAAATACATCAGAAACCTAACAAAGGAAAATAATGCTTCGGATCAAAGAAAATACATCAGAAACCTAATGTGATGGGCCGGGAAGACACCCCTGAGGCCCCACCCCCACTTCAGTTCAAGGCATGTTTGTCGTCCATATATTTTCGGTCGGCCCACGTGACTGTCAGATCACGTGACGGCGCGAGCCTGGGTTGTGAAAAATCTGAAGTAGAAGATTGATGAAAATGCCATAATAATGCATTTAAATTAAGTTGTGGTGTAGAATTGTGTTATATTAAATAGCTGTAGGTTTTATTTGTGTTTTCGCTATTCCTAAGCGATAATCGCGTGTGATATTTAAGTAGTCAAGATTAATACGCCTAGCGCAGTAAAGTGAGTGATTAGCCTAGTGCCTATAAAAAGAGATAGCGAGCTACCAGCGGACCTTTTCCTAGTATCAGCCGCCAGAGAGAACAGACGACAGAGCCAAACTGTAAATGCATTGAGCACATTAGCATCGGGCACTGTTGGGTGTTTTGTTTGTTTGGTTTGGTGTTATGTTCGCTAGTTTATTTGTTTAAAGTTTGCTTTGTCACTGAATGGGCTGTAAAAATAAATATAGCCCCTGCCTCTAGAATCAAGAGTTTTATTGTTGTTCGGGTCGGTGCGAGTGTAGCAAGAGAGTGATCACACATCACAATATAATCATCATCATCATCATTATCTCGCCCACCCTATCACAATTGGCGTCGTCGGCAGGATAAGGCAGACAGTGACACCGAGCAAACAGCGAACGAACAAATAGTGTAAACACCCAGCAGTGCATTCCTGCAGCAAGATGGCTAATGCGCATATGAAGGTACTGTACGTGGAGGAGCCAGAGATAAGGTTATTTAGTGGAGAGGGGAGACCCACTTGGCAAGAGTTTGTGGAGGATGTGGAAGCCGCGTGGAAGGTGGCGCCTTTTTTGCGCAGAAGACAAGTTAGACATGATATGGAACAACGTTACACCAATGGTATCTAGAGAGTTACGGATACAAGGTGGAGCCAAGGCCAGCCCTGAGAAGTTACTGGAAATTGTAAAAAAAGCCTACAGCGAGCAGCCACAAGTCAGTGAGGTGAACAGGAATTTCCCTTGGGAATATGCTGTTTATGGTGGAAGTAAAAAGCCTGAGACACGGGTCCAGATAGCAAGTGCAGAAGTTAAGAAGGAGGAGGAGGCACTCAGAGCAGAGTTATCCTTCCTAAAATCCCAGATAGCACAGATGTCAGAGTCCAGTTCGCCAGCACAAGAGGAGGTGCAGAGAAAGAGAGCACCATGCCAGCCGCGGAAGCAGCCAAAGCACAACGAGGAGGTGTGTCCGCGGGAACAGCCAACGCAAGACAAGGAGGTGTGTCCACGGGAACAGCCAAAGCACGACGAGGAGGTGCATGTTCTGGTATGTGAGAGTCAAGCTGTTGTTAACGAAAGCAGTGAGCTGACAGTACCGACCAGTGCAGCTGCACCGACAAGGCGAAAAGGAGTTTGCAAGTGGTACAGTGTCCGCAGGGGATGGGGATTCATCACGCCAGATGATGGAGGTATTGATGTATTTGTACATCAGACCAAGATCTTCAGAAAGGGATTCCGGAGTCTGGCGAGAAATGAGAGAGTAGAGTTTGACAGCAAACCATCGGTCCAGGGCATGGAAGCAATTTATGTATGCGGCATTGGCGGTCAAGAGTGTAAGGGCAGCAGAAAGCGACCCATGGCACAGAGGAAGCCCAGAAAGATAAGGTGCTATAATTGTGGTGAGTTCTCAGGCCACATGGCAGCCAAGTGCCCACAAGGCCCGCTCCTGAAAAGATGCTTTGGATGCAAGTCAACTGAACATTTGATAGCCGCCTGTCCCTCAAGAAGCTCTTTCCCTAGACGGACTGCCACAGCCAGGTTGCCTTTAGGGCGCAAGCCAAGAGATGGCCACGACAACTGTCACACTAAGGGCGCCGAGAAAATTACGCGTCGTCTAGGGGAGGAAACCCGTCCTAAGCAGATAGGACGGGAGTGCAAATCAAGGTTCAGCAGAGGAGACTCATCAAAAGCAGACTGTGGGGAATGTAAGCCACCGTCCACACAAAATGAGTGCAGAACACGTCAAGAGCGATCCCCCTACAGATTCGACAGCTACATGCACTGGCAAGCAGATGTCACAAGCCAGCAGCGACGCGGCACAAGTAGGCGAATCTTCTAGACCACAGCAACTGCCAGCCCGACAAAGCACAACTAGGGACATGTCGACCAAGACAGTCCCCAGCCGGGTTGTACCGATGACAGAAGCTCAGCCTAAAGCATCGCCGCAGAGAAAGAGTCATACGCAGCACCAACGATCTAAGAGGCTACGATCGAAGCGCCAGAGGTGGTGATGTTGTCGGGACGACAACAAAATCAGGAGGGAGATATGTGATGGGCCGGAAACACCCCTGAGGCCCCACCCCCACTTCAGTTCAAGGCATGTTTGTCGCCCATATATTTTCGGTCGGCCCACGTGACTGTCAGATCACGTGACGGCGCGAGCCTGGGTTGTGAAAAATCTGAAGTAGAAGATTGATGAAAATGCCATAATAATGCATTTAAATTAAGTTGTGGTGTAGAATTGTGTTATATTAAATAGCTGTAGGTTTTATTTGTGTTTTCGCTATTCCTAAGCGATAATCGCGTGTGATATTTAAGTAGTCAAGATTAATACGCCTAGCGCAGTAAAGTGAGTGATTAGCCTAGTGCCTATAAAAAGAGATAGCGAGCTACCAGCGGACCTTTTCCTAGTATCAGCCGCCAGAGAGAACAGACGACAGAGCCAAACTGTAAATGCATTGAGCACGTGAGTTAATTTAAATTAGAATTAATTTTATATAATTCTAGAATTATATTCAGCACGAGTCTGTTTTAATGTTTAGTGAAATAGATAGATGTGTTTCCAAAGGAAATGTCTTTTTAGGACATTATGATTTAGTCTTGAAGAATGATAGATGAGTGAAAATAATGTTTGATAGGTTTTATTAGGCACGCAAAGCCTAAATCCAGATGTGAGAATTTAGTATCAAGTATTTCAATTATAAAAGTATTTCATCCAAATTTAGTAGGAGGGGAATGTAGATAAGATTAACAATAGCAAGATTGTAGCCACGTGGCGAGGACTGTATAAAAAGCGGCGAATAACACGCCCCGCGTGGTAAACCTATAATGTTACGCCATGTGACACGTTGTGTATTTAGTTCCAGTTTGGTTTAAGTCGAGAATAATTATATTTTATTTTTCTAATGTAAAAGTAATTTAGTGTATTTCACGTTTATTGATAATTCTACTGTATATTTAATGGGTTACTGTGAGGTGAGAATATGTATTTATATTTCTGGAGAGCGCGAGGCCACTCCTTTGTTGAGACATGTGTTTCTCTGGTTGCTCCCGGCGGAGCATGGAAACACCAATGTGGCTGGTGTCTATCACAAGCCGACAAGAAGCATTTTTATGCTATGGCAGTGATTTGTTTCGGTAACGATGTGTTTCGTGTGATGAGATTCTCAGTCGCACCAGTCGTCACATACGACATGCTTCAGAATGCAGTAACGAATATTGAGATAGATCAGTTACGAGGTTGTAGCTTATTCTCATTACTGAGAGTATTTGTTGTACATACAGTTGAATATTATTCTATGTCCATTTTATGATTATTTAATTATGGTTATGTGAGGAATGGTTGTGAGAGCACGTGGGCTCACTTCAAGATATATATTTCTCTTCTCCGCTCCTGAGGGAGCATGGGGCCAACAGTGTGGTTTGCCTTCATATTAAGTATTCATATGCTAGAGCAGTAGTGTTTCGGTAGCAATCTGTGTTACATGGTGAGATTGCCAGCCCCACGCACAACACCTTACTAGTCTCATTGGACGACATGCATGAGTGTGTGTGTGTGTGATAGCTGAGTGTGTGCTCTTGCAGTAGTGGTTTTGGTAGCAATCTGTGTTACATGGTGAGGTTGCCAGCCCCATGCACAACACCATACTAGTCGCATTGGACGACATGCATGAGTGTGTGTGTGTGTGATAGCTGAGTGTGTGCTCTTGCAGTAGTGGTTTCCGTAGCAACCTGTGTTACATGGTGAGATTGCCAGCCCCACGCACAACACCTTACTAGTCGCATTGGATGACACACATGAGTGTGTGTGTGTGTGATAGTTGAGTGTGTCAGGTGGCGGCGTAGGACAGTTTGACAGGTGAGAGCGTGGTGTTTCTCATTCAGTATTATATTATGATTTTAACTATTCTGTGCTTTGTTTGCTTCTTCAGATTAGCATCGGGCACTGTTGGGTGTTTTGTTTTGTTTTGTTGGGTTTTGTGATGTTCGCTAGTTTATTTGTTTAATGTTTGCTTTGTCACTGAATGGGCTGTAAAAATAAATATAGCCCCTGCCTCTAGAATCAAGAGTTTTATTGTTGTTCGGGTCGGTGCGAGTGTGACAAGAGAGTGATATCACAATCACAATATAATCATCATCATCATCGCGCCCACCCTATCACACTAACAAAGGAAAATAATGCTTCGGATCAAAGAAAATACATCAGAAACCTAACAAAGGAGAATAATGCTACGGATCAAAGAAAATACATCAGAAACATAACAAAGGAGAATAATGCTACGGGTCAAAGAAAATACATCCGAAACCTAACAAAGGAAAATAATGCTTCGGATCAAAGAAAATACATCAGAAACCTAACAAAGGAAAACAATGCTTCGGATCAAAGAAAATACATCAGAAACCTAAAAAGGAAAATAATGCTTCGGATCAAAGAAAATACATCAGAAACCTAACAAAGGAAAATAATGCTTCGGATCAAAGAAAATACATCAGAAACCTAACAAAGGAGAATAATGCTACGGATCAAAGAAAATACATCAGAAACCTAACAAAGGAAAATAATGCTTCGGATCAAAGAAAATACATCAGAAACCTAACAAAGGAGAATAATGGTACGGATCAAAGAAAATACATCAGAAACCTAACAAATGAAAATAATGCTTCGGATCAAAGAAAATACATCAGAAACCTAACAAAGGAAAATAATGCTACGGATCAAAGAAAATACATCAGAAACCTAACAAAGGAAAATAATGCTACGGATCAAAGAAAATACATCAGAAACCTAACAAATGAAAATAATGCTTCGGATCAAAGAAAATACATCAGAAACCTAACAAAGGAAAATAATGCTTCGGATCAAAGAAAATACATCAGAAACCTAACAAAGGAGAATAATGCTACGGATCAAAGAAAATACATCAGAAACCTAACAAAGGAGAATAATGCTACGGATCAAAGAAAATACATCAGAAACCTAACAAAGGAGAATAATGCTACGGATCAAAGAAAATACATCAGAAACCTAACAAAGGAAAATAATGCTTCGGATCAAAGAAAATACATCAGAAACCTAACAAAGGAAAATAATGCTACGGATCAAAGAAAATACATCAGAAACATAACAAAGGAGAATAATGCTACGGGTCAAAGAAAATACATCCGAAACCTAACAAAGGAAAATAATGCTTCGGATCAAAGAAAATACATCAGAAACCTAACAAAGGAAAATAATGCTTCGGATCAAAGAAAATACATCAGAAAC
This sequence comes from Oreohelix idahoensis, assembly GCA_024509875.1. Taxonomy (NCBI): domain Eukaryota; kingdom Metazoa; phylum Mollusca; class Gastropoda; order Stylommatophora; family Oreohelicidae; genus Oreohelix; species Oreohelix idahoensis. The sequence goes on along the minus strand of JAMPIV010012802.1, from coordinate 32,612 downwards.
CTAAAAAGGAAAATAATGCTTCGGATCAAAGAAAATACATCAGAAACCTAACAAAGGAAAATAATGCTTCGGATCAAAGAAAATACATCAGAAACCTAACAAAGGAGAATAATGCTACGGATCAAAGAAAATACATCAGAAACCTAACAAAGGAAAATAATGCTTCGGATCAAAGAAAATACATTAGAAACCTAACAAAGGAAAATAATGCTACGGATCAAAGAAAATACATCAGAAACCTAACAAAGGAGAATAATGCTACGGATCAAAGAAAATACATCAGAAACCTAACAAAGGAAAATAATGCTTCGGATCAAAGAAAATACATCAGAAACCTAACAAATGAAAATAATGCTTCGGATCAAAGAAAATACATCAGAAACCTAACAAAGGAAAATAATGCTACGGATCAAAGAAAATACATCAGAAACCTAACAAAGGAGAATAATGCTTCGGATCAAATAAAATACATCAGAAACCTAACAAAGGAAAATAATGCTACGGATAAAAGAAAATACATCAGAAACCTAACAAAGGAGAATAATGCTAAGGATCAAAGAAATTACATCAGAAACGTAACAAAGGAGAATAATGCTACGGATCAAAGAAAATACACCAGAAACCTAACAAAGGAGAATAATGCTACGGATCAAAGAAAATACATCAGAAACCTAACAAAGGAGAATAATGCTACGGATCAAAGAAAGTACACCAGAAACCTAACAAAGGAGAATAATGCTACGGATCAAAGAAAATACATCAGAAACCTAACAAAGGAGAATAATGCTACGGATCAAAGAAAATACATCAGAAACCTAACAAAGGAGAATAATGCTACGGATCATACATCAGAAACCTAACAAAGGAGAATAATGCTACGGATAAAAAAAAATACATCAGAAACCTAACAAAGGAGAGTAATGCTACGGATTTAAAAAAAATACATCAGAAACCTAACAAAGGAAAATAATTCTTCGGATCAAAGAAAATACATCAGAAACCTAACAAAGGAGAATAATGCTACGGATCAAAGAAAATACATCAGAAACCTAACAAAGGAGAATAATGCTACGGATCAAAGAAAATACATCAGAAACCTAACAAAGGAAAATAATGCTTCGGATCAAAGAAAATACATCAGAAACCTAACAAAGGAAAATAATGCTACGGATCAAAGAAAATACATCAGAAACATAACAAAGGAGAATAATGCTACGGGTCAAAGAAAATACATCCGAAACCTAACAAAGGAAAATAATGCTTCGGATCAAAGAAAATACATCAGAAACCTAACAAAGGAAAATAATACTTCGGATCAAAGAAAATACATCAGAAACCTAAAAAGGAAAATAATGCTTCGGATCAAAGAAAATACATCAGAAACCTAAAAAGGAAAATAATGCTTCGGATCAAAGAAAATACATCAGAAACCTAACAACGGAGAATAATGCTACGGATAAAAGAAAATACATCAGAAACCTAACAAAGGAGAATAATGCTACGGATCAAAGAAATTACATCAGAAACCTAACAAAAGAGAACAATGCTACGGATCAAAGAAATTACATCAGAAACCTAACAGAGAGAAATAAGAGAGTACAAAACACAAACTAGAAGAAACTTTGCACTATCGCTAAAACCATATCAAAGAAACAAAATAACCACAATACATCAGCGAAAGAAAAGAGAGGACAAAGCATCAACAATGACAAAGAGACGAGCCACCTGCGTTTGAAATTCTAATCAAGAACCAGCTGATATAACCAAGCATCGTCTTCTTGAATCCTTAGCTCCTGACTGACAAAGCAGTCAGTGGCCATCACACCTAGTGGCGTCTTGTAGGGCTGCACCAACTCTCCCCATTTTGCTCGGTCGGTGACCAACCTCCGTACCGTGCACCAACTCTGCTTCATGCTTTGCATTTCAACCTTTAATGGTCTCCACCAGGTTATCTTTGGTCTGTTTGTCTTTCGCCGTCCTTATGGGGTCCATAGCTTAGCAGTTCTGGTGATGATGTCAAGGTTTCTTCTGAGGACATGGTCAACCCAGTTCCAGCGTCTGCCTGCAATGATGGTGTGCATGACTTATTGATTGCACCGTGTAAGCAGTTCCTGGTTGGAGATGGTATTCGGCCAAAAAATTCGAAGAATTTTCCTTAGGCAGGTTGTGTGGAACAAAGATGGCTGTATACCGCTCCACCTATGTCCCAGTCTTGACGTATGGATGCGAGTCCTGGGCAATGACTACAACTCACAAAAGCCAGATCCAAACCTCAGAAATGAGGTATCTGAGGAAGGTGGTTGAAGTAACAAGAAGAGACATGGTCGGCAACCAGACGATACGTTAAGGCCTAAAAACGAAACACCTGCAGACCCAAGTAAAACAGTCCCAACTGAGATGGTTTGACCGTGTCTGCAGAATGGGAGAAGATCGGCTACCACGACAAGCATGGGAAACAAAGAGCCAGGGATCCAGACCCCCAGGACGACCCAGAGTCCGCTGGGAGGACAACATTAGACAATCTTTGAAGGACCGAGGACTAGAATGGAACCAGGCCAGGAGGAAGACAGCCGATAGAATAGTATGGCGCTCTCTCTTACAAACCTCTACACCTCACGGTAGAAGAGGAACGACTAAGTAAGTAAGGTTGTGTGGAATGAGGGTCGAGCATGATAGAACCAGGAAACGAGTCTCTAAATGTAAACACAAACAAACCCACACATGGGGCAAAAGATGTTGTGGGCACGGATTCCGAAATTATTGAAAGAATATAGGGGTGGATGGAATCCCCTAAATCCATCACAGCCGATACATTATCCACTAAAGAGATATGTGTTGAGGCAACTGAACATATTATTTGAACATAGAAACACAATATTTCCTAATTATAACCCATGAGGTTAAACACGATATTTTTCTTCATCAATTAAAAAGCCAACAGCAAATTTCTGAGATGTTTCACAAAATGGGGCCATTCTCAAGAATGGAAGGAAGAACACATAATAAAACTGATTAATAAAGGCTAGAGTGTCCGATTGGCAGAGTGGTTAGAGCGCTGGACTTTCACGCCAAAGATACAGTGTTCGAAAGACGGTAGCATGGCACGCTTTAGTCTACATGGCTGTGAACAGTGTCGTGAGAAATTCTAATCCACATATATAAATTAAAAAGTAAATGTAAAGCCTAACAAATAAATTCTATAAAAGGAAGAAGAATGGTAAAGAACAGTGCTGTCACAATGACAGTACTCGAAATCCCCTTTGTTTTATGCTTTGTCTGCAAATTGTAACGTTTCCACGTTAAATACAAGCCACTGCATAATACAAGCGTTTCCACAACACATTAAAACGGGTATTGCATTTCTAAGAAAACACATTGAGAGGTACACTGCGTATGACCTAAATTAATTACACTACGAATGGACAGATGGATGTAGGATGGAAAGAAGGGAGGGCTGAAAATCAGGAACGCATGCAACACTAAACACGCGTCTCGCTATTAATGCCACCCCCAACAAGCGTAACGCGATATACAATTACTACTATCACGCGTGTAAGGCCACATGCACTAACTTTTTTTTCAGACGGACAGTGATAAAAACACTACCCTTCCCAGAGTTAGGTTTTAAAAACCTGAAAAACGCTTATTAGGAAAGATGACATTAGATGGGTTTACATTTGAAAACATGACAGTACCCAGACACCACATGGGGATTGAAGTGAACAGGAGGTGGTAGAAAATGCATATTTTGAACGCAGCTACTTAGCTCCATTAAACTTATATATTTGGATTCCTTAAGACTTGCTAACAAAGAATATGTTAAGTGTTACGCAGATAGTCCAGGAATTACTAAATTATAGGCAAAAGAAAATAGTGAGGCTGTTAGACAACCTCAAAAAGCAGAATCGCTCAGTGAAAGATTTTTAAACCACCATTGTACGGAAATAGGCCACAAGTTACATTTGAATTGATTGGATGGAATGATATGTAAGGCTAAACACGATTAGTCGGACTATAAATGCTATCTTTTGTTGTCAGGGGAGACGGAAGTAAGAGTACTTTTTTTTCAAACGATTGGGTAGAAATGGCCTGATTGGTTAGGTCTGTTAATATAGTTAATTGATAGCGTTAGTTCGAGACCACTAGTTCAAATAAGCTTGATAAAGCAACAGTGCGTTGAAGCCAGCTCATATTTTTGCTAAATAAAAGCCTGGAACATAAGCAGATGGGAATTTGTGCCAGTATTTGTGCCAGAATTCATTGCTAGTCAACGTATCTGTGTTTATTTCCATGAATTGTGGGACTGTGGTCCTAGTTATTGAAGTCGCACCTGGTCTGAGCGTTTGCTGAATCCAGAGGCTGACAGCATACTTTTGGGTCCCTATAGTAACCAGTGAGGTGTCTTCAGAAACATTGAATAGTCGAGCAGAGGAGTCTTTGCCTGCCGCCATCACAGAAGTTAAGCCCACTGTGGCCAATAGAGCTCAACACTATGTACCCCTCGTAAATGACACTAACTTTATTAAAGAGGGGCAATTAATTGTTTTAATGTTCGGAACTGAGACCATCTCCAATACTAGTTCCAACATACACAAGCACATGCAGTCATGATGACCAATAAGAACATATCTTGAAGAACAAAACCAGTATTACCTCATATTACCACATCACAACTCACACACATAGAATACTAATATTGTATGTCAATGCAAAGACCACATTTATATCTGTGTACATAATATTTGAAATTACATGTTATTATATTGCCTGGTTCACTGTGTAGTTGAATCAGGATCACTATTGTAGAAAAAATCTAATACATATGTACATATCTGAAATTTAACATTGAATCTTTTAAGATAGTCTTCTAGAGTGTTGACTGTTTGTGAGTGTCACAGTATTGTCAGGTGTGGTGGAATAGTTGAGTTGTTTATCTGTTGTTGTTGTGGTGACTTACACTTCATCATTTGCATAACCCTAGACATATAACGTTGCCATCACAATATTCCAGAATAATTCTGACTGAGATATAAATATGTGGCAGCAAGTAAGGTTATCGGTAAAACACTACACATATTAGATACAGATACCTTCACAGCTGATCTCAGTCAGTACACTAAGTCCCCTATAATTCTTTATATCATCCCACTTTACCACAAACAGGTACCTGACTCTTCTCTTGAGTTAGGGAAGGCAAAGAGGACGGGAACCAGTTACCCCACCTCTCGAAGCTAGACATAGTGTAGAGAAATCTCTAACACTTCACTCCCCTACGGCAGTATTTTCTATGGGACTACTTTTGATTTTATTTTTAATAAAGGCATCTTCATTGCATGCAGCGACGGGTGAGATATAACGTTTTTGCGATGACCTGGAAAATTCTGACCAGAGTGATGTTAAGTTGAACGAAGCAGCAGCTGGGAGACTTTTTCAGACCATTCGCTGCTCATCGGAATAGAAATTAGCAAGATGACGAAGATGGCGGTATACCGATCCGCCTACGTTCCAACCTTGACTTACGACTGGAAGTCATGAGCAATAACTACAACCTACAAAAGTCAGCTGAAAACCTCATAAATGAGGCATCTGAGGAAAGTGATCAAAGTAACAAGAAGGGTTATGGTTCGTAATCAGACAATGCGTCATGGCCTTAAAACCCAACCCTGCAGACCCGAATGGAACAGTCCAAGTTACAAAGATTTGGCCATGTCTGCAGAATTGGAGAAGATCGTCTACCACGGTAAATGTGGGAAATCAAGAGCCAGGGACCCAGACCTCCAGAACGACTCAGAGCTCGCTAGGAGTACATCATCAGATAATCCCTGAAGAACTCGTGGACTGGACTGGAACCAGGCTAAAAGGGAGACAGCCGATATGATAGCACGGCGCTCTCGCTGGCAAACCTCTACACCCCAAGATAGACCAGGAGCGACTAAGTAAGTGATGCTAAACATTTAAAAAAAAAACCAGAATCAAGATAAGAGATTTGAGAGCATGACAACGAGGATCTTAACCAGGAAGATTTTGAGCATATACGCTTGTTGCTTTCAGTATCATCACAGAGCAGTTAAATCAAATAATTGGCAGACACCACTATTATATCAGTTTTGTGGCCCTTCAAGCAAGCACTTGACAATGTCAATGTATCATGCCTGGTGACGTAAGCGATCACGTCTCTCCACAAGTTCCTGTCTCCAGGACTATTTATCAATTCTGTTGTTCACTTCTTTCCATGCCACGATGTCGAAATGTCCAGTATCAGACAATATAGATTGCATAGTAATGTGGAAGATATTGAGACATTATGGAATCTCTGAGAAATCTATTAAAGTAATTCATGACTTGTATCAGCAGGCCACGTGAAAATTTTTTTTCACAAAGGCAAACTCACAAATCCCTTAACAATACACAGTGGTGGTCAGACATGGAGGCCTGATTTCAGTAACAATTTTCTTCAGGATTTTATATTGCCCCGTGTAGTTAACGGTGGTCTCTGACGGAACAATGAAAGAATACGTTTACTGCACGCTGTGGCGTGTCGTAGCGGGCGACTAAAATGATAGTGAGCAATGGGCTGGCAGCCTTAAACAAACTGCCACAGAGCACATGAGTGCTTGGTGCAGACTAGCTACAAGTGGACTAGGTGCAGACTAGCTACAAGTGGACTAGGTGCAGACTAGCTACAAGTGGACTAGGTGCAGACTAGCTACAAGTGGACTAGGTGCAGATTAGCTACAAGTGGACTAGGTACAGTGGTGGTTCCTTGCTCCTTAGGGAGTGCAAATGAAAAGGATAAAGGATGATTATGGACTAAATGATGAGACGAATAGCCAAATAACGACCAACAGGGTTACAGCGGACATTTTATAACGACACGATCTTGATTTTGCAGATGACCTCGGTCTTTTATCCGACAAACAACAAAACGAGCAGCAAAAGACTAAAAATAGTAGAAGCAGCAAAAATAGCGCTACACACCAAAGTTTAAAAAAATAAAGAAAATGTGAATATATAACAGGTTACGCGCTTTCCTCTTGTTACCAGCTTCAGTGATTGAAACATTACTATCCAATCTACCCAGCTCTTAGTGGGTACCTACTTCTGAGTTAAAGAAGGCAAAGGCAGAGAGAAAGGGAACTGATCACCCCCACCTCATAAAGCTGGACTTATTATGGTGAAGTCTTGAACACTTAACTCCCCTACTGCATTATCTTATATGAGACTAGCTTTACCTGTTATAATAAAGTTCAGTTGTCAAAAAACTCCTCATAATGGAAGAAAATCTTAAATTTCAGTTCATGGGAGAGGCAGATTTCATCAACTTTTATTTCATCAAACTACTGTACGTTGCTCTGTCTAATTAAATTGTTATATTGATAAATACTGCAAATAATGATAAATCTACCTTCAAGTTTTATTTTGAATTATACCATCCAGTGATCTATCGAGGATGCACATCAACGATCCAAGGCCTACCATCTGTACTACCAGAATCTGAGTGTTACGACTGGGAAGGTGCAACATTCTGTACATGCTCCACACCTTTATGTAATATAATTACAGTAGGTGAGTGTATATGATACTCGTTTGTTTAATAATGGGCATGACAACTGCAACTGCTGTAAAACTCTATAATAATGCTAAGTCGAGCTCTCCTGATTCAACCTAGCAGTACATCATCTTCATCATCAGCTGCCATCTCCACATCGAAGGTTGGCTGTAATGGATCTCCAACGTCTTCTGTCTCTTGTCTTGGTGGTGCACTCTGATAGACACTTTCATGTCCATCTCTTGATGTTATCTTCCCACTTATAGCGTTGTCTTCCCCTTGAACGTTTGCCTTCAACCTGCCTTCCATTATGGTCTTTAGGAAGGTGTTATTGTCCTTATATACGGCCATCACATTGTAGCTGTCTAATTGTGATCTCCTTCATTAACTCTCTTTTCATTTCTAGGTTTTCTATGAGCTCTTTATTTGTTTTCTTTTCTTTCTATGAGACGTGCCCCATTCTTCTATATATCCACATCTCGAGAGGCTCAATTCTTTCTTCCAATTGCTTGTTCATTGTCCACGTTTCTACACCACGCAGTAATGAAAAATATATTTATGTATATAACATTAGATGATTCCCAGCAGCACATATGACTTACCTAATATGTCTATTTGTATGCCTTATAACAGAATACTTTTGAACAGAATAAAACAGAAATCAGAAGAAATCTTGTCCGAGGAACAGGCTGGCTTTAGACCAAAAAGAAGTACCTCAGAACAAATCTTCAATATTAGATTACTGATCGAAAAACATCTCCAGCATCAACTCGATTTATACCATAACTTCATCGATTTCACAAAAGCCTACGATCGAGTCTGGCATGAAGGCTTATGGCAAATAATGAGAAAATTTAATTTTGATACCAACATCACAGATATCATTGAAGCACTATACAAGGATGCAAGCAGTGCTGTTTTTGCAAGCAATGACATTGGAGAATTTTTCAAAACAACTGTAGGAGCTCGTCAGGGATGTATCCTGTCCCCAGTGCTCTATAATGTATATCTAGAATATATTATGCAGGAGGCTCTCTACGATTATAAAACAACCATATCGATTGGAGGCCGACCTCTTTGCAATCTACGTTTTGCTGATGATATCGATCTTATAGCTGGAACAGAATCAGAACTTCAAGACCTTACCTCTAGACTGGAGAAAGTAACAAGAACGTATGGGATGGAAAATTAATATAGAAAAAAGCAAGATATTGGTGAATAGCCATAAGAAACATGTTCCGACCAACATTACGTTAAATGGGCAAACGTTAGAAGAAGTTAACACCTTTAAATATCTGGGGTCCACTATATGTAGTGATGGAAGATCAAGTAAAGAAATCAAGACAAGACTTGAGATGGCCTCAGCTGCCATGACAAGGCTGAATGTGATCTGGAAAAGTAACATCAGTTTTCCTGTGAAGATCAAATTATACAAATCACTTGTATTATCTATTCTCTTGTATGGGTGTGAAAGCTGGACACTCACTGCAGATACGGAGCGAAGGATTCAGGCTTTCGAATATAAATGTTATAGAAGAATTTTGCGCATTTGCTATAAAGAGCACAAAACAAATGTCTATGTTAGAGAGAAAATAAACACCTATGCAGGCCACCAAGAACCACTTTTGTCAGTAGTGAAACGTCGAAAGCTTGCCTGGTTTGGGCATGTAACTCGTCATGACTCCCTTTCGAAAACGATCCTCCAGGGAACAGTCGAAGGTAAACGGAGAAGAGGAAGGCAAAGAAAATCCTGGGCTGATAACATCAAAGAATGGGCAGGGCACGGTTTTTCCACACTTGTATGCATTGCTGAGGATAGAGAGAAGTGGAGGACCCTGTCTGCTGATGCTTCCACCATGGCATCCCTACGACCCATGACGGGTTACGGGTTGAGATGAGATGAGATGATGGCTTATAACATTCTTATACAACAATGTACATAGGTATATATTGTTTGATGTTAACATGGAGAACAATAAGAACAATCAAGAAGTTGCAGACCTTCATAAAAGGCTGCTTGCAGACAATAGAAGCATTGAAGTGGTATGATAAAGCCACCAACGTGGAGCTGATGACCAGAACCAGACAAATGCCAGTGGATCAAGAGATGAGAAGAAGATGATGGCGATTTATAGGACACACACTTAGGAAACCTGCTGACAGCATTACGAGGCAGACCTTGTTCTGGAATCCACATTGTAAGGGAGGTAGGGAGGAGGCAGAAAAACACATGGGAAATGTTAATGTTAATCAGAATCGACGTCGTTGCACTCCGGGCAAACCCATAGGTGCTCAGTCTCCCTCAGCAAATGTCGAAGGGTATGTATGCTAATTGTTCCTGTTGCGCACTGGTTGTATACACGGCGGTCTAACGTTTGATGCCAAATTCCAGCAATCTTAGCCTTGATGATTCATCGATTGCAGTGTCATTCTCTAATAGACGAACATGAATCGCCCTCAGTATTTCTTCCTTATCCATGGCCAATGCACCTTTTATGGGGACTCTTGAAGCTAGTCTGTCAGCTCTTTCATTGCCACGTACCCCGGCATGACCAGGACAGTAGATCCATATCATTTCTTGAAGGTTCGATGCTTCTATGGAGGTTTTCCATTATGTCGAAGCCAACCATTTTTGACCTTTTGAAGCATGGATTGTGAGTCTGATACTATAACTGTCTTTGGTTAATAATGGGAACAATAACTGGATATACCGAAATGAAAGGAATAAAGATGACATGGAAAGGACTTGAGCAGATGTCACAGGACAAAAAGACTTGGCACAAGTATGTTGAAGGCCTATGCTCCTTGGGATGTTGAAGATTAATGATAATTTTGATGATAATATTCATCAACGCCGCATATATTGCGTGGGCGTCTCTGGGGAAAAAGAAAGAATGGACTACCGCTCCCTCAGGCTTGCTATAACAGCCGACTTTAATGAGGATATGCGTTGGAGCTGCCAACGTCATCATGTGAAATACATTGCGACATAAATCATCACTGTAAGAGCACTTGACTGCTTTTATTATTACTTCCTATAAGGGGACCAGTAGTAATGGTGACTGCATGCTCTATAAGGAGTCATTATTATATTCTTCATCTTCATTATTTTAGCTCCGTATGACGCATGGAGTCATAACTACATACAGCTGGTCACTTTGCAAGAAGCCTTTGTCAATTTCCCCCCCCCCCCCCCCCCCCCCCCCCCCCCGACCCCCACCCCCCGGTGCTAAAGTGGTAATAAATTATGTGGCAAGTTTGTTTTGCATGATGAGGTGGCCGGCCCTACGCATAACCTTATGTTGGTCGCCTCTTACGATTTGCATGAGGCAGCACTTGTCCTGTTTCGAAATATAGACGGACTATATAACGGGGAAAAGGAATAGGAAGTGTAAGAGGAGTCCATGATGGCTATAGACATGTCAGATTTGTCCATAGAAGTAAGTTAATGAGAGCTCCTGACAACATGGACTTTTCCGTGATGGTAGAGATTAAAAAACATCCTGACGAACGGTAATATGATACAGATCAAACTAAACATCTGGCACAAGAATGAAAAACTACTTCTCCTCGCGATGCTTAATCGCACAAGTAAACATATTAAAATAACGTAAATTTCAACGTATTTATAAGCTTTTTATATATTTTTTTAACATTTACAGTTTTCATTTTAAGAAATCGTGTTTGCTTTTGTCTTCGTTTTTATAACAAAAGCTCATCAAATATAATATATGTGTGTGTGTAGTGGAACAATTATTAGTTAAGCTAAAGCAAATATATATAATTTTTCATTAAAAATATTAATTACATATTTAAGCTGATACAATAGTTATTACTATATTATTTTTCTAACTACACAGAGATTGAACTTTCTATTTTTAAAGTATTATTTCATTGCTTGGATATATATATATATATATATATATATATATATATATATATATATATATATATATATATATATATATATATATATATATATATATATATATATATATATATATATATATATATATATATATATATATATATATATATGAAACAAATGTCAAAATAAGGATCAATAAATGCCAATTGGCATTTGACTATTAAGTATATACTCGAGTATAAGGATCCGACTATAAGTCGTCCCCTAGACTTTAGGACTTAAAAATCATCAAAAATGAAAGAACCGATTATAAGTCGAATAAGTTTATCATCAATTCCAAATCCCGCATTGCACTGGAATTTCCTTGGCTTTCTGCAAATTTTTCACGTTTAGCTTAACCCTTTCCCGTTTAAAACGCTTGAAATCGTACCATTAATATGTAAAATGCATGTGAGAATAAATGAATTCAGTACAAAAGGTGGGAAAAAGGAAGGGCAGAATGTCAAATGGGCCTCCGTGCCTAATTCTCAATCTGTTGAAAATAAAGTACGTTCGTTCGTTCGCCCAGAAAGTCTGATTTTTGTCGGTCATTGCTAAGTAGCAACGAGATGTGGGTATTTAGCGAGACCTCCGTTACAAATAGATTTCCATTACATTAAAATGTTTCAATTTTTCTGAATTTATTTTTTTTTTTTTTTTAGAGGCGATCGGTATTAATGATTTTTCGTGATTTTGTTTTAAAGCCAAGGCTTTCCGGGCGGTCTAATATTTGCTTTGGTGTCTGAGAAGTGACTTGTTATTTGATCAGGATGCTAAGTAGCAACGAGACCTCGGTATCTAGCGAGACTTGAGTTATAAATAGATTTCCGCTAGGCCTACATTAAAATGGAGCCGCGGTAGCGCATTCGTTAGTGCACTGGCCTCCTAGCTCGGTGGTGCATGGTTCGATCACCTGTTGAGGTGGGATTTTTTAGATCGCCAACGGCTCCAAGGTCGACCCAGCCTCATGAATTGGGTACCAGAGCAACTCTGGGAAGGTTAAGGCGGCCGGCGTGATGCTGACGACATCACCTCTAATGTGCCGATAGTCAAGAAAATATGAGCTTAACACCATATTCCCAATATGCCTGAATGGGCGTGTAAAGAAATGCTTCCAAATTTCAGTTATTTTTAGAGGCGATCGATCTTTATGATTTTTTTTTAAGAAGGCTTTCTTGGTTGTCAAATATTTGTCCTGGGATTTGTGAAGTTCTTTGTTCGGGATGCTAACCGTGCAACCTAATTAATTGGCGATATTGAATAAGGGCCCGATTAGGACTCCGACAATGACATTGACGAAATTGAATCTACTAAAAGAAGTAATTAGGGATGTACCGAATATTGGATTTTACTATTCCTCCGAATACGAATAGAGGACTTTAACTACTCGACCGAAGACGAACAGTGAGTGAACTTTTGGCAGGAAAATAATTGTGTTCAATAAGTCTACTGACATTTTTATTAATTATAAAATAGTCAACAACACGCATGTGACGTTTCAAAGTATTCCGGCGTTACAAAATGGGGCAAATATCTTGGAACTGTTTAATGCTACTAACTAACCACTAAGCAGTTTTTAAATTCAGTTCAAAAGTTATTGCTGCATGAAATATGCATTCGCTTTTAAAAAACGAGTCTCTCAACATTCTCTGCCAAAAGACAACATTTGTTGTCTGAAAACGTGTTGCCAACTATTCGTATTCAATTGCAGCGTACTGTTCGACCGAATACGAATAGTTCATTTAACGCACTATTCGGCACCGAATCGAAAAGGAATCGAATATTCATCGCATCCCTAGAAGTAATGATATTGCTGATAGATCAAAGGAAGAAGGCTGGTCAACAATGCGTAATCTAGTTGAAATTTATGACACAATAGTTCAAACCTGTATTTCTTAAGATATTTTGATAAAAACATTTAATGAAGCAGTAAGTTTATATCTGAAGGATACCAGTGTGCGGCGTAAAGGGCGGGTGCCAACACTGACCGGTTTCATAAATCTTTGTTTTTACTCGAATATAAATCGGGGGTACTTTTTTAAAGTCAAAAAAAAAAAAGAAATAAATGTCGTCTTATACTCGAGTATATCCTGTAAGCTTTTTTTTTTTTTTCCAAGAAACAAAATAAAAAAAATTAAAAAAATCTAAAATAGCCAATAAACTAACATTACATAAGAGAGAATATATTGCTGCCCGCCATGAGGTCCAGGGACCAGTAGATGAATAACACAAAAGGCAGAAATAAAGAATAAAAACTATTGGCAGGAGCGTACATAAAGTATTTGGTACCCAGGGCGTATTTTTGTTTTGGCTTCCCCCCCCCCCCCTTTTTCCCCCATATGCACAAAGAAAAATATATTATGCTTGAAGTAGATTACAGTACAGTCATAATAGTATCCAATGGTACCTTCTACCTGGATGACACCCGGGGCGGAACTGACCCCACACCCTCGTTAGTACGCCACATCTTATTAGTCATATATAAATATAAATATAAATATAAATATAAATATAAATATATATATATATATATATATATATATATATATATATATATATATATATATATATATATATATATATATATATATATATATATATATATATATATATATATATATATATCTATATATATATATATATATATATATATATAGTTCCTTGTTTTGGCATATGTTTCGTGTGTATCCAATAGATACAAGTGACTGTATAAAAATGTAAAACCGGAGAATAACTACAATATTAGTTTTAGCTTATTTTTATTTCATAAATAAACTAATTTCTTTTTTTTTCTTTCAGGTCTTTCAGTCGGCAAGCCCTTAGACTACCTAGGTAAATGTGCCCTTCATTTTTTAATGGTTTCGCCTAATTTTCTAGACTGTCAACTCGTCATTCCCACTCAACCTCTCCTTTATGCTGATCTTTCCCTTTTGCATACACTACCCCTGCTAGCTAAATTCAGTGCACTTCTGAGATGAGTGTTTGCCAGAGTTATTTCTCTTGACTGAGTCTTCTACTCGTGAACGTGGCAGTAATTCAAATTTACATTTGGCTGCGGACATAAAGAACTGAAAAATAAGACAGCTGCGTGTAAATATATCATCTAATTCTTGCACGTTGCTGTAAAGGGAAGGTCTAGTGAGGTTCTGGCAATACATATTACAACTGTCTAATTTTTTTTTTCTTTAACCAGCGGCACTTGGGCTTTCAGCCCTTCGGCCCAATGGCATGTCACTGCGAGGCTGGGGAGCCTGTGGACTTTCCTTCCAACCCGGTCAGGAGCTTCGCTCCTTCACATCCACAGAGGGTTTATCTCAGAAGCCGTTCAGCTTATTCGGTCAAAATCCCGGTCGTCGACATTCCTTCGAATGCTGACGCCCGGGCTTGAATCTTGAACACCAGATCGCCAGCGCAACGTTGTAACCATTAAACCAGCGCGGCTCTAATAAAGAATAAATATTTACCCAAACACTGCAAGCTTTCACACAATAAATTAATATGAGACAAACATAAAGGTAAGTTATCACGCACTCGTAGGAAATAAAGAAGTAGAACACTAGACAACAGAAAAACAACAGACATGAGTGGCCTACCCAGGACTCGAACCCCGGACCTTCCGTGCGACAACCCCGCCTAGCTATTCAAGTAAATCACACTATCCTCCCTGCCATCTACGCATCACCAAAAAATGATGCTTCGATGACAGGTCATTAGTGCGAACCGCAAGACATAACACCGGAAGTTTACCATGGGCAGTTCAGCCTATCAATAACGCAATCACTTAAACACACAACGAGCTCCCTACCTTTTTACACCATGACAAGTGTGAAGAATCTATCATTTTAGGACAAAGGGGGAAAACACACAATTCAGTTTCGAAATTGTAATTTACTCTATTTACAGTAATTGTAATTTACTCTATTTACAGTAATTGTAATTTACTCTATTTAAGTAATTGTAATTACTCTATTTAAGTAATTGTAATTTACTCTATTTACAGTAATTGTAATTTACTCTATTTACAGTAATTGTAATTTACTCTATTTACAGTAATTGTAATTTACATTAATTGTAATTTACCCTATTTACAGTAATTGTAATTTACTCTATTTACAGTAATTGTAAAGGAGGGATTATTTTGTAAAGGTAGTCAGGCGGCAGATACTGTCGAAGGTGAATGAAGTTAGAGATGTGACTAAGTCCGGCTTCGAGGAGAGGGGTGACTAGTTCCCTGCCTCCCTGCCTTTGCCGTCTCATAATACATCTTCTTCTTCTTTGATCCTTAGCCGCCGACTGTCAAAGCAGTCAGTGGCCATCACGCCTGGTGGCGTCTTGTAGGGCAACAACAAATTGATTCCACTTTGCTCGGTCGGCGGCCATCCTTCGTACAGTGCCCCAACTGTGGTTCATTCCTTGCATCTAAGCCTCCACAGTCCTCCGCCAAGTTGTTTTTGGTCGGCCTGTCTTTCGGTTTCCTTCAGGGGTCCATAGCATAGCTGTTCTTGTGATGGCATCGGGGTCTCTTCTGAGGACATGGCCAACCCAGCTCCAGCGTCTGCCAGCTATAATGGTGTGCGTGTCCTCTTGCTTGCTCCGAGTAAGCAGATCTTGGTTGGTTATGGTATTCGGCCAAAAGATTCGGAGAATTTTTCTTAGGCATGTTGTGTGAAAAGAGGAAAATGTCGACATTTCCTTCTCTGTAACTCTCCAGCATTCCGCACCATAGAGAAGCACAGAAAGCACACAGCTCTGAAATAATCTTAATTTTGTGCTTGTGCTGTACTGAGAGGACTTCCAGATGTTGTTTAGGCTAAAAAAGGCTGTTCTTGCTTTGTTCATTCTGTTGTGGATGTCGTAATACATCGCTAAGCAGTAATTTTTCTTCTGATTTTTTTTTTTAAGCAGAAAAAAAATAGCCTGTCCAACCTCTGATGGGATATAATTATGATAAATAGTGTTTTTGATTCAAGATAATAATTTTGATTTCCGATATCTAAATATGGCATCATTTCATTCCTCCTATCAGTCCAAATAAAGTAAATACAAAAGTGTCCAATTGAGTGGATGTGTGTGTGTGCGTCTCCTCCCTGTCTAAAAATTGCTGTCTGTCACACGTGTCATGTTGTTAACAAGGGGGAGGATGATGGGGGACATAATTAATCAACCAATTTTTTTATTATTTTTTGTTCTTGTTAAATACTGTTTTACAATATTGTGCAGTTCTCTAAGTCTGTCGATTTCCAACACATGTTCTTCAGTTATGGGTGAATTGCATGCCTATAAATAATACAATGTTGCATTTTTCTGCTATTCATACTTCTTACATTTATTATTTTTTTTGCAAACTGCAAATACTTCAGTACAATGTTATAATATGAGTAATTGTATTTATGGTAGTCATGTTTTGCAAATTTATGTTTACAAAAAAGCACTTTAATATTTTCTCTAACTTGATCTGTCAGAATTAAACCAGCTCAGTTCACGTTTATTCCTTAGCAGAAGTGGGTCCCTATTAAATAATCTGTGTTAATTTGTATTGTCTATTTACCATGGAACGTTAAATGATTTAATAATAACATTAGTAGCAGCCATATATACCAATGATGTAAAATTAAACGGTATATTATTACAGTAGAGTCACCGGACATGGAAATATAAAGTTAACAATATTTATAACTAAACGTATGGGAGAAGATCGGCTACCACGACAAGCATGGGAAACAAAGAGCCAAGGATCCAGACAGCCAGGACGACCCAGAGTCCGCTGGGAGGACAACATTAGACAATCTTTGAAGGACCGAGGACTAGAATGGAACCAGGCCAGGAGGAAGACAGCCGATAGGATAGTCTGGCGCTCTCTCTTCCAAACCTCTACACCTCACGGTAGAAGGGGAACGACTAAGTAAGTAAGTAAGTAAGTATAACTAAACGTTATTAAAAGGAACATAACTTTGGATATCTGAGCTCCCTATAACATAAATGCTGTTTTGGTTTTGTTTTTAAAGTACTATACTCATTGCACACGGACAACTCCATCAGTGTTCCGATCTCCTCCCGTAGATCACACAAGGAGAATCTCAGCACAGTGCACAGTCTCCGTAGTACCGGCGAGGCTTCTAATGTGTGTATACATGAATCACACATTCTATAAATATTTTTGTGGCGGGTAGATTCCCTAATTTTTAAATATTGATAGAACAACGGCGTATGGCCTGCTCTTTATGATTTCCAACTGCCGAGAGATTTTTAACGTGCGCAACTTGCACAAGGGACTTCCTATTTTTTTCTTCGCCCTTATCCGAGAAGGCTAGGCATACGATCTCACTACCCAGGAGATCAGGGGGGAGTATGACATCATTAGGAACCATTAGTTCTGAAAACCATTTCCATCAATGATATTCCCTGTGCTGGGAGCGAACCCGATACCTTTAGAATTAGAGGCAGACGCTATACCTTTTAGCCACTCTGACCCCCAGAAATACTGTTAATCAGAAGCAGGTCAGCATATTTATAACGTTGTATTTACCACAGAGCATGAAAGAACGACAGCACCATCAGGACCAGTAACGACAGCTACAACAGCAACTACTACGGGTAAGAATCTCTTAAGTATTATTAGTATAGTTACTGTTGTTATCACTGTCATCACCAGTGATAGGAAATTCTTCATTTGCTTACAAATGACCACATCTATTTCTCTCATGAAGTTGGCGGTTTGTTTCTGGCTTCTCTCGTCACGATATAGCTCATCCGTTAAAATGATCTGTGAACGGTTACTGTTAATCTGCTTCTTTTGTGGAACTTATAACTGAGCGTCTGGAAATTCTTTAGCTCTTTCGTTTTTTGCACTGCGAATATCTGTAAGCTGTCTTTCGTGATCATGTGGAGATTCTTTTGCTTTTTGCTTTCTCTATCTGTGATGTAAAACTATGATAATTAGCACAACAGACGATAAACCCACATTAAAGATAAGCGTAAATGGGAAAATCCTGGAACAAGTCAAGAGCTACGTATATCTTGGTCAAATAATAACAGAAGATGGCAGATGTGAAACATAAATCAAGAAGAGAATAGGAATGGCCAAAGCTAAATTCAACAACATGAAACATATACTGACATCTAAACAGTTATCTCACAAATTAAAACTGAGAATCATAAAGTGTTATATATATTCTGCATTTCTGTATGGTGCAGAAACATGGACGATGAATAAGCATTTGGAAGAAATAATTGAGACTCTTGATAGGTGGATATATAGAAGAATGGGGAGTATCTCATGGAAAGAGAAGAAAACAAATAAGGAAGTCCTAGAAAATCTAGGTATGAAAAGAGAACTAATGAGGGAGATCAAAGTTCGGCAGCTAAAATACATTGGCCACATAAAAAGGCATAACACCTTGCAGAAGACTATAATAGAAGGGAGAGGTGAAGGCAAACGTGCAAAGGTGATCTGTGATGTAAATGAGCGATGCGATTTTCTTTCAGTGGCGTATTCTCTATGTGTGCTGTGTGTGCTGCGCACACCTATGCCCGAAGGAAAATAACAATTTAATTTATTATTCAATAAAATATTTCTCTTCTTAAGTTCTGCTTTCGGACCGCACGCATCAGGATAACGGATTTTCCCGCATAGAATCTACGAGTATATCTAGTTTCAGATTCCCAGACGCGTTTTATAGTGCAGTTTTTATTGGTTGGTTACAATCGCCCGAAGTTTCTCGGGTAATTCCGTCACAATGCGTGCGGTACCTTTCGGATTCACGTATGAATATTGGTTTGTGTGGAATCGGGTCATGGCCAGATACGTCAATACAATACGAACATGCGTGCGGTGGTCTTGCAGCTCTCGGAGTTGTAAAAATCGGCTGTGTCCGTCCAGTGTTTTTTGTGATTAATTTTTGTTAGTTGCCGGATTATTACAGTGACAGTGAGTTTCAAGTTGTAAGTTAATTAGTATTTCGGAGATAATTGACATATACCCCTAATAACTATCGTTGCGTAATTGAATATAGTTGGTTTTTAAATTAAGAGGGGAAGAAGTTAAATAGTAGGCGAACATATTCATTTTAAGTAGCAGCACGCCTAGCTCGCATTACCAGGATACGCCACTGTTTTCTTTATTTCTGTTATTCATAGCAAGGAATTTTAGTTGTTAAGTTTGCTGATAATCCAGTCAAACTGCTTGCTACACTTCACTTTCAAGTGAATAATTTAACAATTCGCAAAGCATATTTCTTCTAAAAGAACTAGATGCTGCCTTAGAAGTCTCTGATGCTTTTTTTTCACTCGGTGAGCTTGGCATTGTTTTTCAAAATCTAACCTGACTTTCTGCTTCTGTTTCAGCTGTTTTTTTTTTTTTGTTTTTTTTTTTTTTTGTTGTTGACCGTATTGTTTTGTTAGTCGTCTATCATGTGTACGATTGGCGGTTTTTGCTGGTTCTGTAACAGTGATATTTATATTTGACTAAATTATAATAAAAAAATAAAAATTTGTTACTTTATAATTGTAAGGAGTTCAAAACCATTAACAATGCAGTTTGTTTGCTTGTAAGCATTTAAATGCCATCTTCACAAAAATTATTGATTTTCTAATTTCTCAAAATGGGCTTTTATTAATTGTTATTATTATTATTAATCTACTTTGTTAATGACAAGCCATAACTTTCACTTCTATTAAACGGACATGCTCGCCGTTTCTTTATATTTATTTACGTTATCTGAAATGTCATGACATGGGGTTCCTTCACTGTGGTCATGTAAATTTATTTTCTGTTCTCATTTAAATTTAGATGACATGTCAATAATAAAGTCACATTTGGGTAAGTCTAGCGCTAGCCAGAAGAGAAGAGACTAAAACCAAGAAAGGGAGCTACATGTAAAGTTTTAGCTGTTCATGATAAGTGGAGAATTTAGATTAATATCATCATGTAGCATGTCCTTTGCAGCACGTCGCTCTCATCACAGCCCGCCTAAAAGACTCTCGATCTCTAGCCAGCCCTCCTGCCTCCTCCATTGTCATGTTCAAGGTGTCTTCAATGTCCTGTGTCCACCGTCGTCTTGGTCGTCCCCTGCCTCGTCTTCCAGGTACCATACCCTCCATCACTGCTCTCTCTAAGCCACTATGACGTTTAATGTGGCCAAAATATTTCAGTTTCCGGGACATGATATTGTTTATGAGCCAGTTTTCCTCGATGTTCAGGTCGTGTAGGATGTCTATATTTTTCTTCTTCTTGGTCCAAGATATTCTGAGAATTTTTCTGTAACACTTTGCTTCGAAAGATTCGATTTTTTTCTTTAATGTTTCAGTAATGGTCCATGATTCACATCCATACGTTGCTACCGGAAAGATGCACGTTCTCAGAAGTTTTACTTTTATTAATTTGCTGGTGTTATGCCATAGGTTCTTCATTTTATTTAACCTCTGCATTGCTATGGCCAGTCTCCTTCTGACCTCTTTTGAGCAGTCTCCATTGTTGTTAATTATGGAGCCAAGATATTCAAAATTTGTGACATTTTCAATTTCCTCATCACTGATGGTAATTTTTGGTTGGCATCTTGTTTTGTCTGTGGACACTAATCTTTGTTTTGTTTTTGTTTGTTTTTTTTGTTCAGAAAAAGGTTCTGATCCTCACTGTGTCTTTTGACAGACAGGATTAACTGTTCTAGTCCCTTGGCACTGTTTGAAAGAATAACTGTGTCATCTGCGTACCTGAGTTCTGGGATCGCATTTCCACCAATTGTGAACGGATCGCAATGTTCACATTCTTGGTCACTCCGAACATTTCTCATTATATTTTCTGCATAGATGTTAAACAAGTATGGAGAGAGGATGCAACCCTGTAGATTAATATATAAATTAAAAAAATAATATGGTATGGTATCAGTTTTGCAAATTAACGTATACAGAAAACATGGGCCACTTTGGGATTCACCCTTCGTCAGTCACAGTCACGAACAGGCGACACAGATAAATATAGACAGGTTAACACATTAACTACCGCAAGCCGCTGTCAGCGGCTCACAAAATAATCACATTTGGACCGCCAATCTAAAATTTAGTAAAAAATAACAATGTATTTCCTGGATCTCAACCCACCGGGAAAACAAATTCCCCAAATGGGTTGTTGTAAAACACTGAAAATCATATTATGAAATTATTTTTCACGTAGTTGGCCACTCACTTTTTTTCAGATAAATAAACATGCAGTTCCGAAAGATGGCTGTAACCGCTAATGTCCCAAATGGAACTAAACCCACAAAAGCCAAAAAACTGGTTTTTAGAAGAGACATTCGAAACAGACGATCATGTTCTTTTGCGACACAGAAATAAAACCCAATAATGGTTTGTCTAAGTTAAGTACCAAGACACTATGGGAAACAAGACAGATCCAGATCCGCGTACGGTCCTGGAATATACGCATTTTAGGACCAAGTGAATGAAAGAACAGGATCATGTTGCACCCCCCTTCGATTCGGTAGATGTGGAACGCACTCCGTAATGATAAAATTTTAATAGATGTGTATAAACAGCTGATGAAAACAAAACACTATAATTGTAACATTAAACGGTAACATTAGAAAAAATAATATTGGACAGCCAAAGCAATTTGCAAATGGGAGTGAAGTCCCGCAGACATTAGTCATTTTGTAAAACTTCGTCAGTCACAACAGGCGAAATACAAAAAATGACTTTAAAAATGAAACAGGTATAAATAGACAAAGACAATGGACACTAAATAAATGGGGAAAATGAATGAAACAACGATATAATGTATGATGCAGAAAGATACAAAAATCTAATAACACGGAACAAGAAAAAAGGGTATTAATTAGAGAAATTCAACAAATAATGAAAATAGAAAATGATTTAACAAAGTCAGATAATTGTACCCTGTGGAGATATACGCCGACAGCCTAAGTAAAATATTGCCATGGGAGTGACGCCGCAGCACATACATATTTAAACAGAATACGAAACGAAATATATGTAACACAAAAGACAGATTGAGATTTTGAGCACCAAAAATTTGAAGTGCAGACTTAGCCTCATATAAAGTTAAATAAAAATGCGCAAAAAAAAATAAGGAAATGAGCACACAGCACTATGCACTAAAGGATGTGGTTATCTTCAAAATCAACAGTTTTCACGAAAAGGATATATTAATGACCAACAAATTCTAAATATTAAAAAAAAAACTTTAAAGATCTAATAATTACACATTAAAAATAGAAGAAAGTTAGCAATGTTAAACAAACTGTACTGTTGTTGTTGTTGTTTTCTTCTACTATGTTGCTGTGATACCCTGTTCAACCTGAAGTTTGGTTATAATTGGGGTATATAGGGTGTTATCGTCTTCACTGGTATCTCGTTCGTAGTCCTGGAGGTGACTGGTCCTGAAAAGGACCACTTGCTGGCTGTCTGGATTCCTCTTTGTCCGTTTGTGGTGCCGTGTCGCTCTCATGGTGTTTTTTATGTCCTGCCTCAACTATCTGGCTCGTTTAGTTTTGTGTGTTTCTACGCTACTAGTTTCTGTTGCTTTTGTCTTCTTGCTCTCCTGTATCTGTGACAGTGCTTTTTCAATTATCGTTGGTAGTAGCTGTTCTAGCGTTTCTGGCTGCTAATGCTCTGTCTTGATTGAGTAACATTTGCTGTACGATGTCGATTTTCATTTTGTCTTTCGTTTCTTTGTTTTGTTCTCTAGTTTTTGTAAGGATATCCTCAACGATCCTTCTCTCTGATTCAATTCTTTTGAGTATTTGTTCGTTCTCTGCCTTTAGCTCTGTGAGTTTGGCGATGTCAACTTCTATCTCGTGTTTGATGGTTGTTTCAATTCTTTTGAGTATTTGTTCGTTCTCTGCCTTTAGCTCTGTGAGTTTGGCGATGTCAACTTCTATCTCGTGTTTGATGGATTTTGTTTCCTGTAGCATTGCCTGGGCGCTCTGTAACATTTCTCTGGCGCTCTGCATATCTATTATGTCTTCACCGCTGTCCTTGTCGTCTACGGGATCCTGCTTGTTTCTGCTTTCGTTCTGCTGTTTCCTTTTCATTTCGTTGATTTCAGCGGTCAGCTTGTGTAGCTGTGTTCTGTCAATCGTGCGCTGTTTTTCTGTAGCATCCGCATTCACTCTGTGTTTGGCCTCTTTGAAGGGTATGTTTTTAGACACGGCCTCCTTCAAGATGCTCTTAGTTTCCTGGAACACAGGGCATCCTCTGTACCTTGCCCCGTGGTTTCCGTGGCAGTTTGCACAGATACGGTTTTCGTTAGTTTCTTTGTAGTTGCGGTCCTCCTTTGCCCTGGGGCAGTCGCCATATTGGTGACTACCCGCACAATACCGGCAAACTGCATCTCTCCTGCACGTCTTTTTTGTGTGCGAGAACTGCTGGCAGTTGGAGCACTGCATCACCGGAGGGATATAGGCTTCTGTCTTTTTGGTTGTGGTTTCGAGCGTCAGTCTCTCGGGTCTTGTCGATCCTTCTACCGTGACTATCATCAGATTGGTATCTTTCTTGGCCCAGGTTTTTAGCCTTTCGACCTGCGTGATTTTAAGATTTGTGTTTTCAGCTTGAAGGCGTCTGTGGACGTCGCCTTCGGAACATCTTGTATTCACCCCTCTGATGACCAACTTCTTTGTTGTCTTGTACTTTTCCACCACCACTTTTATTTGGTGGGGCAACTGGATTTCCTTTGGACCGGATTCCAGTTCGATCATCAGCGAGGTTGTTTTGTCTGTGTTGTTGAGAGAAAGCACTACTCCCTTTTCGTGCCTCCCTACTTTGGCGATACCTCTCCGTCCAGTTATCACCTCGAGGATGTTGATCACTTTGTTGTCGGGTAGGGCCCTGAGTGAGACCTCACTTCCTGACGTCTGGGTGATCTTAACAATCCTCTCCTGTATCGTTTCTGAGTAGCTTGTATTTTTAGTGTTTGGTCTTTGTTTCCTTCTACAGGCTTGGTTCGAATCTTGTTCTTGGTTATTCGGTGTGATATCTTGCGTCTGAGCCTTTGAGTTGTCAGCTGTTTTTTTTCCTCAGGATCAGGAATGGTAGCTTGCTTCTCAGTGGTTTCGATGTCCAGCACGTCTGGAGCTACTTCTACTGTTGCTTCTTGAAGAGTGAGCCTAAGGGACTCGTCTCCGTCTTCAAGTCTTCGAAGTGCATCTAAAATTGTCTCTGCGACATCTTCCTCTTGTACCTGTCTGTGTTGAGGATCTGCCTCTATCACTTCCTTCATAGTGCTTGCAGGTGGGTCGGCTGTCATCTCGGCATCGTGCGGCTTCTCTGTCATAGACCGGGTTACTGCTGACGAGTCGGGTGGGTGCAGCCTGGATAGAAGCGCTTGTTTTCTTTTCTCCAGCTGTCGTAACGCTCTACATATTTCTTTATGTTCTGGGTCTTCTTTATCTAGGCAAGGGGTCGGGCCACTCTGACTCTCAGTCGGGTCGACGCATGTCACAGCTAACTCAGTCGTGTCCGGAGTTATAGAAGGGCCGGTCCCGGCACGAGTACTTGGGGCAGTCTTGCTCTCTGGCTGTCTGTCATTGTTGATTGTGATATTGCGATTACCCTGGCTGTTCTGCGCTGGTGGGCTGGTGTAGACCTTCCTCTTTTTAGCGTGTGGCCTATGTCTGGGCATTTTGACGATAACGCGATCTTATCTCGAGTAGTGGCGTCCTGAAAAGGACGTTGGTGTCTTGAAACAAACTGTACCTTGAAGAAAATCATTTATATAAACAAAATCTTTCATTCATTCTTCACTGCTGTCTACTGTCAAACAATATCACTAACCAGTTTCTGTCTTCCTACTGCAAATATTTTAATACATTATTGATGTACGCCTAATTTTCTTTATCGTAGTTACTTTTTCGTTTAAATAATTAATTTGTCAGTTTTTTTCCACATAAAAAGAAAACAAAGCACATGAATATTTGTACTAGTCAGATGTCAGGATTAAACCAGCTCATTTCACTCCTGCTCCTTATGATGTGTTAGTCCCTATTAAATAGACCGTGTTAAATATACTCTGTGTTTATCCCAGAACATGAAACGACAGTTGCAACATCAGCAACTATACGTACGAAGTAAACTTCTTCTTCTTCCTCGTTCGTCCTGAAAAGGACGTTGGTTGCGTTGTGTCGCCGTTTACATCGAAGCTGCGTTATTTGCGCCTTCGGCCCGACACATCCGACTTCAGCACGGCATTATTTGGGATCAGGTTTGCCTTCCCTCTTCTATCCCTACTTTCTCGGCCAGACTGCAGTGATGCAGCCTGTTTCCAGGACCACCACTTGGAGGTGGAGTAGGGTCGTGGTCAGCTCTGGTTCGCTGACTTGACGCAAGCACTCAAGCTATGAGACGCTGACTGCATTCATCTCTCTTGATGCGTCTTCGGTCCCGTACGAAGTAAACAATTCATAATGAGAGCAGATGAAATGCCATTTAAAAACTTAAGTTAACAGTACCTTTAAAAAACAAAAAACATAGGCTCCTACCAGTAAGGGTAATGGAACCAACAATATCTCAGTTATGTAAACAAAAGTAAGTTAATCAAAAAGCGCGTCCGTTTATTTTATTTATGTCTTTGTGTTTACCACAGGGCGTGAAACTACAGTGGCAACATCAGAGCCAACAACAGCATCAACCACAGCTACAACATCATCTACCACAACTACAACAACAACTACCACAAGTAAGAATCTCTGAAGTATTTTACTGGTATAATTCCCATTGTTATCATTGTCATCATCAGTGATAGTAAACTTCTTCATTCACTCTCTTTCAACCACGTCTATTTATCTCATAAAGTAGGTGGTCTGTCTCAGCCTTCCCTTGTCACCATACAGTTTTGTCATCAGATGGGTAGGTGAAGGACATGCTGCCAACTTGATCCTCTCATGGAGTCAACAATTGAGCTTGAAATTCTTCTAATCATTGACGTTTTTATTGTGTATATCTCAATGTCAGCGAGCTCCTAATACATAAGCTGTATTATTGACATTGTGTTTACCACAGGACGTTCAATGATTATACGAGTAGCATTAGCAGCCACCATACATAAATAGATGAAGTAAAGAGTATATGATAAAAGCAGACGAAACGAAAACTAAAAACTAAAGTTAATCCCTATGAATAAAT
Source organism: Oreohelix idahoensis (assembly GCA_024509875.1). NCBI lineage: Eukaryota > Metazoa > Mollusca > Gastropoda > Stylommatophora > Oreohelicidae > Oreohelix > Oreohelix idahoensis. Next base: position 6,024 of record JAMPIV010012802.1, on the reverse strand, counting down.
GCCAATCAAGGGAACCAAGGATATCTCATCTTTCCTAAATTAGAAGCGCTATTAATCAGAAACAGGTATTTATATATATATATATATATTTATATATGATATCTATGATTTGTGCTTACCACAGAGCGTGAAACTTCAGTAGCAACATCCGGGCCAACAACAACGACAACCACAGCTGCCGCAACAACTACTGCAGGTAAGAATCGTTTAAATATTATTGGCATAATTAATATTGCTATCATCATCATCATCATCATCACCACCACATCCACCATCACCATCACAACCATCATCATCATCATCACCATCATCATCATCATCACCATCATCATTACCATCACCATCATAATTATCACCATCACCACCATCATCATCATCATCACCATCATCACCACCATCATCATCACCATCATCATCATAACCATCACCATCATCATCAGCATCATCACCATCATCATCACCATCATCACCATCATCATCACCATCCTCATCATCATCATCATCATCATCATCATCACCATCACCATCATCATCATCATCAGTGATAGGAAACTTCTTTTTTTTTGTTTGCTGTCATCTTCTTCTTCGATCCTTAGCTCCTGATTGACAAAGCAGTCGGTGGCCATCACGCCTAGTTGCATCTTGTAGGGCAGCAACAAACTGTCCTCAATTTGCTCGGTCGGTAGCCATCCTTCATGCCGTACCCCAACTCTGGTTCATGCTTTACATCTCATCCTCCACTGTTCTCCGCCAGGTTGTCTTTGGTCTGCCTCTCTTTCGCCATCCTTCTGGGGTCCATAGCATAGCAGTGCTGGTGACGGTGTCATTGTCCCTTTTGAGCACATGACCAACCCAGTTGCTGTCATAACCACATTTATTTTTCTTATTAAGTTGGCAGTCTGGCTCATGCTTCTCTCAGCTTCAATACGGTTTCTTCTTCAAAGGAATTTGTATTGGCTATGACAACCATTCTGCTTCTCTGGTGGAGCTGACACTCTTGATGGACATGTTTCACTGTTTTATTGTCTTCCCCCCACGTGGACAAGTGTCTGTGTGCCCGATTTTTAATTTGTTGAACAGATGGTATTTGAGTCTGCAGAGGCTGGATCTCAGTCTGAAAATTATCACTTGATTTCTTCTTGGCAAAGAATAATATGCTTTGTTATATCAGACTGTGTGTTCTCTGTGTGTTCTTGAAATTATTTCAATTATTGCTTTTATCTCTGCATATGATGCCCTGTTTTTGATTTGAATTTTGCTTTTTCCTTCTTTGCCTTTTCCAAAGTTTTGTCAAGTCTTTTAAGTTGGCCTTATTCTTGACTTTGACTTTTTTATAACCAAGCCTAATAAAGAAAACACATAAAGATATGAAAAGTAGCATTATTCATGATGGACAATCTACAGAACCATTTTAGATAAGAACTTGAGTGTGTCAGGGATGCCTTTTCTCACCATTTCTCTTCTGATTGGCTATAGATTGTGAGTGAAAACAACAACATGGATCAATAGAAACAGAATGAAGTGGACTGTGACAAAACAGATTGACGATCCAGATCTTTGCTGGTAACCTGGATCTTCTGTTCATTAAATGTAACCTAATGCACGATAAAATGAGAATACTTGATGGGTGATCATAGCCATTGTGGCTGAAAATACATAGGAAAAGGACACAGATTATGAGAATAAATGCCACAAACAGTGTCTTGTCCCCCCCTCCACCTTGTTTCACTGGTACTTGTTTGGTTCTTTCCTTCAGCTCAACACTGATGATCTTGTCACATCATTTCAATCCGTCTATTTTGCACAATCACACACTTATGACAGCCTCCATCTTTCTGGTTATCATATCTGTTCTTCTCCATGTTTCAGAACCATGCAGCAAAGTCTTCTTAAAGATTGTAAACAGTTTAAAATCCACAACAAATCAGTAAAAAATTAAGGGCGTATTTATTGATTTCAGGTCAAAACCGAGTTGTACATTGCATTGAATGCTCCAACTATATCGACGGTGTGCAGAACAACAAATGTCCTTACAATGGTCCTGTTGAGTATGATCCAAACATAATTGTATCATGTCCTGGGTTCTGTTTTATCAGGACTGTTGCAAATGATAAAAAATGTAAGTATACTTAATTAGCAACTTCTTCTTAGCAATACAATTACTGCATTTGTAACTGTGTTATCAACAGCAGCACGGTAGGCTGGAGGACAAGAAAAAGATAATATGCCTTACAATTACAAAAGACATGAAAATAACCAACATTACGGCCACAAGACCTTCGTCAGGGATAGACAAACAAAAAAAGAATTGAATCAAAGTTAAACTCCAGTCCTCCACATTTAAGGGGGAATCCTAGTAATTTTCAGTGCTGATAGATGCTATACAAATAATTATAAGTGAATTGTACTAGCTGTACTAACATCACTGGAAGAGTGGGCCAAAACATGGCTCATGAAGATTAATGAAGAGAAAACAACGTACACTGTATTTTCCCTCTCAACTAGACCTCAGAGCTTCAAACTAGTACTGAACGGAGTAAATCTTCAATTAAATGAAAATCCGAACTACCTAGGCATTATTTTTTATTGCCGTCTGACTTGGAAAAAACAGGTTGACAGAAATCGAATGAGAGCAAGACAAAGAATGGCAATTATGAAAAAAACTTGCTGGAACAACTTGGGGTGCAGATGAGAAAGTGCTTAAGACGTTGTACACAGGGCGAGTGAGGCCAGTTCTTGAATATGGCATGGCAGCATGGGCAACAGCAGCTAAGACAAACTTCGATAAAATTAGCAGACTCCAAAATCAAGCAATGAGAATTATAACGGGAGGCATGAAGTCAACACCTATAAAAGAACTCGAAAAGATTACTTGCCTCCAGCCAATGACAGATAGGAGAGTCTGCAGGGCTCAGCAACAGGCCGAAAAATTCAAAAGACTAACAGACCACCCAATGTGCCATAGAATAAATGCTCTTAGAAGGCAAAGACTCAAACGAAGTAATTTTGTAGAATCAGCCAAATCACAAATGAGAGCAGTATCCATAAATGAAATATCCACTGTTAAACCCATCTACACTGCACACAAGCTTCCAGTTTGGAAACAAAATCGTTTCCCTAAAATGATAGAAAACATTCCTGGAATTGAAAGTAAAAAGAGCCAAACTACAACAGGTAGAAAATCCATAGCGACAAAATACATAGAGACACATTATCCACGCAACACCTGGACCCATGCATACACAGATGGATCAGCAACAAATGCAACAGAAAATGGAGGTGGGGGTGTCTTTCTGACCTTAAGCACTGGTGCAGAAAAAAGGCTGCCATTGGCGACAGGACGATTCTCCAGCAACTTCAGAGCAGAGGCAGAGGCCTTGAAAACTGCAGCAGAGGTTACATTGACAGAAGAAAGGTCAGAGAGACAAGTTGCTTTCTTTACTGATGCACAGTCAGTAATTGCATCATTGAAAAGCCAAAATAATACAGACCTGGATGATCTCAGAGTAGTGCTCCACAAACTTTGTCAACGATTCAAAAGTATTGTGATCCAATGGATCCCATCTCATTGTAACATCGCCGGCAATGAAGAGGCTGACAGAATGGCAAAAGAAGGTTCACATCTACCTCAGCCTGATGCAAGCATAACTTTTGAGGAGGCAAAGAGTTTTATCAGAATCAGTTACAGAAACAAATGGAATGTAGAACATCCAGGGCACACACAGAATGATGCTTACTACTAGCTCCACAGAAGAGAACAAGTGGTAATCTTCAGACTTCGCACTGGCCACAACAGATTGAGATACCATCTATTCAACAAGCTAAAGATAGGAACTACCGATCAGTGTAACTGTGGCACTGATAAAATGACTGCTGAACATCTGCTTCAAAGTTGCCCCTTATATGTGGTACAGAGAAAGTGCATATGGCCGACGCCAGCTCCTTTCGTGGAAAAGCTTTACGGGGATTCAAATAGCCTCAAACTGACTACTGCTTTCTTTGAGAACATTCAAGTGGACGTCTGAGAGTGTACGAAGAAGAAGAAGAAGTACGATAGTGTCGGGAGTGTGTTGGTTTTAGAAATATTTGTCGAGTTTGACAATTTGAGTGAAATCGACAATGTGAGTGAACTGTCAGAATTATAGAGAAAAACACAGATAATGTGTGTAAATATGATGAACATGACAACCTGGAAGAAGATCAATTAAAGCTATCTTTTTCCAAGCCCACAACTCACTTATACAGTCTTAAGAAATAACCGCTCTCTCTCTCTTCTTTCTCACAGACAGATAGAGAAATAGTAAGAGCTTGAATATGTATGGACGAAGGTCTTGAACAGCGCATACTTACTTACTACTTAGTCGTTCCCCTTCTACCGTGAGGTGTAGAGGTTTGGAAGAGAGAGCGCCAGACTATCCTAACGGCTGTCTTCCTCCTGGCCTGGTTCCATTCTAGTCCTCGGTCCTTCAAAGATTGTCTAATGTTGTCCTCCCAGCGGACTCTGGATCGTCCTGGGGGTCTGGATCCCTGGCTCTTTGTTTCCCATGCTTGTCGCGGTAGCCGATCCTTGCCCATTCTGCAGACATGGCCAGACCATCTTAATTGGGACTGTTCTACTTGGGTCTGCAGGGGGTTTCATTTTAGGCCTTGACGTATCGTCTGGTTGCGTACCATGTCTCTTCTTGTTACTTCAACCACCTTCCTCAGATACCTCATTTCTGAGGTTTGGATCTGGCTTTTATGGGTTGTAGTCATTGCCCATGACTCGCATCCATATGTCAAGACTGGGACATAGGTGGAGCGGTATACAGCCATCTTCGTTTTCTTACCAACCTCTCTCTTGCTGAGGAATCCTCGATTTATGGCCTGAAAAAGTCTCCCAGCTGCTGCTTTTCGAGTGGCCAACTCTTCTTTGATGCCTCCCTTTCGGTCTATAATAGCTCCGAGGTATTTAAAGTGGTCGACCTACTCCAGGACCTGTTCTCCCAGCTTAATCTGATGTCTTCTTTCTTCTCGTGATATCACCATGGATTTTGTTTTAGAGCTGCTTATGACCATCCCTCTCTTCTCCAGCTCTTCCTTCCAGACTTGCAGGTTGGATTGGAGATGTGCCTCTGATTTAGCAATCAGGGCAACATCATCAGCAAATGCCAGCTCTGAAATATAGACCTGTCTCATCTTCCAGTACCCCACTGAATACTTTCTTGTTCTCTCCTTACATGCCTTGATGACATCGTCCATAAGGAGTATGAAGAGGTAAGGTGATAGGATGTCACCTTGTCTTACACCAGTGGTGGTCCTGAACTCTTCTGACTTATGGTTTGCTGTCCTCACATAATTTCTGCAAGACTTGTAGAAGCTCTGTATAGCATGAATCAGAGGTGCTGGAATATTCTTCCTTGCCAAACAGTCCCTAAGTTTGCTCCAAGGGACCCTGTCAAACGCCTTTTCCAGATCTATGAAACAAAGATGGATCTCACTCTTATACTCAAGGGCCTTTTCACTCAGCTGTCTGAGTGTGAAGATTAGGAACAGCGCATAAAAGGTTAAAATTTATTGAAGTTCTCTTTAGCTTGTATAGAAGGAAAGAATAAAATCTCAGCAAATAATAATTGATCAAATAACATAGTTAACAATTACATCAATTCATACATCAAAGAAAAAAAAAACCCAACTAGTAGGTCTCGACAGAGAAAATAAACAAGAGTTAACAATCCTTCCACTTCTGTGGAACCAATACAAATAACTTAAGTCAGTGTCATTGTATCTCTGCTCCTAAAGATGGGGATAATTTATAAATCCACTGAAGACGCTATCCATGCACCGGGTTCATACACACACACAGACATCAGATAGGCTGTAGATTAACTCTGTCTATATTCTGACCACTACTACTCGCAAAGTCTGTACTGACCAGTAGACCTACAATCAAGGGTCAACTGAGGACAACCGTTGTCTCTTGCGATCTTATCCGACGCGGTGAATACAATGGACGTGCCTCGTATACGGAACTCGATGCGTAAA
>JAMPIV010012801.1:0-49488 GCA_024509875.1 Oreohelix idahoensis | reverse complement strand
GTGAACTGCAGCTCACCGGTCCTCCATTTCAGAACTTATATGTTGTGCTCAAGGTAGCCATTCAAGACTATTAGTCTTCATACCATCCAGAAATCCAGTGACGAAGATATATTGTGGGAGCCGCAGATGGGCGGCATATTTATGTCTACAATAAGCATTACTGCAGGGTTGATGGTAACCTGCTTATCAGAAGTATACAGCCGACGTCAGAACGAGGCCTGTGTTTTCGGCTATTATACTACAGCCTGATAATGTGCAATTGGCGGGGAATGCCAAGTTGCACCTATGTGTCAAAGTGATTAAGGTATCTGACGCGTTTAGTCAGTAATCCCAGGGCGACGCCACGAACTGTCCTTATTGAAGAACATTGTATTGACCATGCACGAATATTCAAATGTTTACCAGCTTGATGAATGCCTAATGTATACCTATCGATTTCCGGTCAGCATGACCTTGTTTACAATGACTGTTCCTGTTGATACCAAGTGTGTTCTCGTCAATAAATGTTTTGAAACGTGCCTGCAGTGTCCAAGCATCCTTGACTACTGCATGTGAGTGTATGGGTTGCAGGGTCTACATACATGCGAGCCTAAACACATTCGCGCCTTCATTCGCACCCACACTCAGTTCATCATACGCTCGCACTACACACCTAACAACATGTATACTGTCTTGGGCCAGTGATCACCTCAACAAGAGAAAAAGTACAGTTACAGACCTAAAGGTCTTTGATATTTGGACATGTGCCCTAATATAATCGACTACGATGAACAGCACACACCTCGCCAAAATGAGGCAACATTTTATTAAAAAGAACAAAAACCAATTGTGGCTGCTTTTGTTTACTTGTTTCGTAAATACAACACTCCCAGCGCGGGACTTCATTCATCAAAGCATGCAGTGGTGTCTTGCTGTTAATGGAATTGAGAATCAATTTTAAGGTAATCTGTCCTTTTTTATTAATTTAATTAATGCGGAATTTTTAGATTCTGTTATTTAAATGAGGGTTTTACGCTAATGTATTATATTAGAGTTATAAAATTACGCTGCGAACATTATACCTGTTCGAGTGAATACAGTAATATAGTTCCAATCAGCACACATGAATAGATGATATTCTTCCATTAAATCTGATGTGATAATATAAAGAGATCTGCTTAGATAAATTGTGAATTTCACTAAGCCACATCCTCTGAACACCAACAACAGCAGCAAAAAAACTGTTATGAAAAAAATGTCACAATTCAGATGCCTTGACCGTATTCCTCACAGACTCATTACAGCCCGAATGAACTACAAAAACAACAAACTTCGCATCTTGTCGGAAGCATTAATGGAAGTGAGCTATAAATTCAACGAAGTGAAAGTGCAACTGATACTTGGTCACTACAAGATATATCGAAAGGAGAAAGCATATAAGTTTGACAAAGAAAGAGAAAATCGAGAGCTGAACAACACAGTGATTGAAACAACAAAAATATAATCTTGAAAGAAAAGTGGCAAAAGCTGAAGCGCCTTTTGTTCAACAAACAAATATGTTAATTTTAAAATATATTTATTTAAGTGAGACACAGGAGAAAATTAGACTATGTCCTCCAACAATGCCACCACTATGAAAGAAATAGAAGAAAACAGTAGACCGTGTCCTCCAACAATGCCACCACTATGAAAGAAATAGAAGAAAACAGTAGACCGTGTCCTCCAACAATGCCACCACTATGAAAGAAATAGAAGAAAACAGTAGACCGTGTCCTCCAACAATGCCACCACTATGACAGAAATAGGAGAAAACAGTAGACCGTGTCCTCCAAAATGCCGCATCTATGAAAGAAATAGGACAAAACAGTAGACCGTGTCCACCAACAATGCCACCTCTATGAAAGAAATAGGAGAAAACAGCAAACTATGTCCTCCTAGAATGCCGGCTCTATGGAAAAAAACAATACAATATGTCCTCTATGAATGCCGGCTGAGTGAGAGAAGCTGACTGACTACCAGCATAGCATTGACCAATCGTCATGAAGAAGACATTATACCGGCAGACAAATATATTCTGTGACATGCTGTCAATTTTAAGACAGATAAACGTGGCTGTCAGAAATAGGGCGAGGATAGATAAACGTGGCTGTCAGAAATATGGCGAGGATAGATAAACGTGGCTTTCAGAAATCGGGCGAAGATAGATAAATGTGGCTGTCAGAAATAGGGCGAGAATAGATAAATGTGGCTGTTAGAAAGTGGGCGATGATAGATAAACGTGGCTGTCAGAAATAGGGTCAGGATAGATAAACGTGGCTATCAGAAAGCGGGCGAGGATAGATAAACGTGGATGTCAGAAATAGGGCGAGGATAGATAAACATAGCTGTCAGAAAGTGGGCGAGGGTAGATAAACATGGCTGTCAAAAAGTGGGCGAGGATAGATAAATGTGGATGTCAGAAATATGGCGAGGATAGATAAACGTTGCTATCAGAAATAGGGCGAGGATAGACAAACGTGGCTGTCAGAAAGTGGGCGATGATAAATAAACGTGGCTGTCAGAAATAGGGCGAGGATAGATAAATCTGGCTGTCAAAAGGCGTAGGAGAATAGATAAACGTGACTTTTAGGAGCGGGCGAGGGGATACATGTACGGGGCTTTCAGAAGCGTGCGAGAATAAATAAAAGTAGTTGTTAGAAAGAGGACAAGAACAAATAAACGTGGCTGTCAGAAAGTGGCGAGGATAGATAATGTAAGGAAAAAAGAAGAATGTGAAATTATAACTGCTAACTAGAAGACAAAATGCGGTGTGCAGTTGAACGACTTATGGAACTGCAACAAAATATGACACCCATATGTAATGAAGTATCCCAATCCCATCCCATCCCAACTAACATAATTACCGGTTGTATGTTACGTCGGTCGGTCTCACTCAGAAAAAAAGTGCGCAACGCACGGTGTGCAACTTGCTCTGCGTGGGTCTTATGTAAAACAAATCTAATCATGTGACGTATTCTTTCCAGAACGTTGTCTCCATTACAGCTGCTCTGAACGCATCACGATTCTGGGCAAGTCGACCTGCATCAGCCAAAGACAAGTTCAGACTCTCTGTGATGTCCTGGGTCCACCGTCGTCTAGGTCGACCCCTTCCCCTTTTTCCAGGGACCATGCCTTCCATCACTGTTTTTTCTAGACTATTATGTCTTTTTATATGACCGAAAAATTTCAGCTTCCTTATTGCGATGGTATTTAGGAGCCAATGTTCCTGTACGTTTAGTGAGTGCAGTACTTCTCTGTTGGTCTTTTTTCTGTCCAGGGTATTCTCAACATCCTTCTGTAGCATTTCATTTCGAATGATGTAATCTTTTTTGCAACTGTTTTATTGAGTGTCCAAGTCTCGCAGCCGTATGTTGCTACTGGGAATATACATGCTCTGATCAGTTGTAACTTTGTTTCTTTGCTTGTGCCTTGCCATAGGTTTTTCATCTGTATTAGCTTATGTGAAGCAATTGCAAGTCTTCTTTTAATTTCTACTGCACAGTCGCCAGAGCTATTAATGATTGATCCTAAGTATTCGAATTCATTGACACTTTCCAGTTCTTCGTTATCAATTTCAATTTCTGGTTTGGTCTTTACTTTGTCTGTTGTCAATACTTTGGTCTTCTTGGTGTTTAGGTATAGATTCTGGGCCTCGCTGTGTTTTTTGGTGGACAGTAGTAATTGTTCAAGTCCTTCTGGGCTGGTCGATAGGAGGACTGTGTCGTCAGCATATCTGATTTCCGGGATCTGGTACCCGCCGATGTTAAATGAGTCAAACTCTGTGTGTTCTTTTGGTTTTATTCTATTTTTATTTTTTAATTGTTTCACGAAATTAGTAGCGCTCGACAAAGAAAAAGTGCGTAAAAATTGGTGTGCATGAGCCCTCACCCGATGTACAAATCATGAAAACTTGAAAGTTTTTCAGATGAGAATCCAGAAAATGAATTTTTAAAGACATGTTGCAGCCAAGACTCTTATACTTCAGAAGGAGATTTTCTACAATTTCACTGTAATTATCAGATCTGTTGTTTCCAAGAAAATTGTCCACCACTGACTTAAATGCTAGCCATGCTGCTTTTTCCTTGCCATGCAACACGCAAAGAAACTCGTCATCATGAAGAAGTTTTCGAATTTGCGGACCAACAAATGCTCCCTCTCTTATTTTAGCTTCACTCAGTCTTGGAAATTTTCTGATGAGGTATTTGAAAGCCTCATCTGTTTTCTCCACTGCCTTGACAAAGTTTTTCATGAGACCCAGCTTAATGTGCAAGGGTGGCAACAAAATCTTGCTGGTGTCGGCAAGTGCTGGGTTCTCAACGTTCTTACTGCCAGGCTGCAATGTCTGCCTGATTGGCCAATGTCTTCTGATGTTAATGGTCACTTCGTGCACGGCTATCCCACTCACAGAGAAAGCAACAGTACTTGGTGTATCCACCATGTAGTCCAAGCAAAAGAGCGACTACTTTTAAGTCACCGCAAAGTGACCAACGATGATGAACGTAGTTTATACACTTCAAAAGCTGCTTAATGTTTTCATAAGTTTCTTTCATATGAACTGCGTGACCAACTGGAATTGACGGTAACATATTACCATTATTCAACAAAACAGCTTTAAGACTCGTCTTGGATGAATCAATGAAAAGCCTCTACTCTTCCGGTATGTAATTGATTTTGAGGGCTGCCATTAAACCAGAAATGTGGCACGCAGAAAGGTCACCCTCTTTGAAAAAGAATGTAATAAGCGGCTTCTGGCGGTTCCTATACACAGAAATTGTAACATCTTCTGCCAGGAGATTCCACTGTTGCAATCTGGAACCCAAAAGCTCCGCCTTGTTCTTCGGTAAATTCAGATCTCTTACAAGATCATTCAGTTCACCTTGGATTATTAAGTGTGGTTTAGTGGATGTAGTTTGCTCAAAATCTGGGTCGCTTGAGGTTGATGGTTCAGGACCACCAATGTCCTCTTCTTCATCAGTGGAAGCAGCTGAAAATGATTCTGGCACTTTGGGAACTGGTAGGTCATGGCCATGTGGTACCGGACGTATTGCAGAGGGGATGTTTGGATATTCCGGAGTCCATTTTTTCTTCTTTGATATGCCTTTCCCAATTGGAGGGACCATGCAAAAGTAACAGTTGTTGAGAGATAATCAGTGGGCTCTCTCTGAATCATTGGGACTGCAAAAGGCATACCTTGCCTTTTGCCAGTCAACCACAGTTTAAGATGTGCTGCACATGCATTGCAGCATATGTGTGGTGCCCAGCTCTTATCTTGAACCTCTCCTATTCTGCAGCCAAAATACAAAAACTGTACGCCTTCTTAATCACTTAAGTTATATTTCGTTTTTGTGATAGAAATGTCACCTCACTACATATATAACAGAAGTTATTAGCACTGTTCACACATGTCCTAGGCATTTCTAACTACGATACTTTTGATAAGGACAAATGCACTAACTAATGGCAAAATGTTATCAGAGATAAGATATTTATACACAAAGGTGATGTAATCATAGGTAGGATTGCATCATCAACTTCTAGTTACATTTTTATTGGTCATTAGAAAAAAATTATGCAATCGCCCACAACAGTTGCGTCATATATATAAATTGACCATAATTAAATAAACTAGTAGCATATATCTTGAAAACTAGAGCCAATCAACATTTTTTTAATGTCATTTTCGTTTTCAGCACACCAAAATTAGTTAAGATCAGCTATTTTCATTTCTGGTACATTTTGGTTGTTGACTAGTGTTATCAGGGAACACTCAATGAAAACAATCCACGCACTTTAACACGAAATGTTGTCATCAAAGAACTTTTAAACTGAATCTAAAATAACATAATTCTCGCCGTGTGTACGTTGGTCACAGCTGAGGAATGCAACTGTGTTGAAAAATTGTATTGTTTCCATTATATATACTCTCCCGAAAATAGTTACTATCAACAAAGAAAAGCGTTCAAAGGACGGTGTTCATGAACAGTTTGATTACACTGTATAATGGAAAGAAACCAAAAACACTCTAAGAATATACTTCTATCTGCTCATCCGAGAACGGAAACAGCACACTATAATTAAAAACCCGTCAAGTTTGACGGGTTATTGCTAGTAACATTATAACTGCAAAATAATATGACAGCCATGTGTAACTGTTGAGTGTCTTTTTTGTTGTACGCCATAATTGTTGAAGGCGATGAAGACATAGTATGGTATCTGTGGTCTGGTTTGTGTAGGATGCAGATGTGTATTCAAACAGTGAGCATTACAAGCAGGGCAATCCACACAAGGATGTCACGTTAACTCACGATGTGAAAAGTCAATGATGCTTGCAACAGCTAGTGACGGTTTTTGTATAATTTATTATAGACGCCACAATGACGAGGTGTGTAGACATAAACAAGCAGGTACATCATAGGTACGATCAAACAGTCATTATTACATATGTAGTCAATGCAGCAGGAACAGCAGACAGCATCAAAATAATGTACATCATATGCCTTTTAGGATATCGAAATCAGCTGTACATGTAGTCAGGTAGTAAACTTCCCCTTTCCATAAGAGCTAGTAGATATCAACTAGGAGATTAAATCTGGTCTCCTATTTTTGACCTCAACAAGACAGGCATGTCTTTTGAGCGTCACATTATCGTCCTCTATGTTCCTTATACAGCAAAGGTATCAAACCTAGATCCATCAATAAAGGTCAGGAAGTAAATAGTCCGTAGGACAGGCATCAATCGATGCGTGACAATATAAGTGGATCGTGAGCTGAGCAAACTTGTCATATCGCAGACTTTATAATAAGGCAGGCTAAGCAAAAGTCAACATCACAAGATGGCGATAAAGTTACTCAGTAAGAAAGATTCAGTTACCTGTTCATCAGGAATTAAATCACATAAATCACGTATGCCTCCAGGCATTTGGAATAATATAGAGATATATCATCTCAAAAAAGGAACAACAATGATGAGGACTCCTTCCTGAATAAACTAAGCGAAGACTAGCACATCGCTATGTCTCGCCTTACCAGCATCTCTGCTCAGACTGCCCTGGGCGGAAATCATTTTAAACAATGCCACAAACAGAGACATGCGCAGAACACGCGAATCGAATACAACTCAGCTAAACTTACGAAACGAAGAATGTTCTACGATGTTCGACTAAAGACTCGAACCTTAAAAGGAAATGAATCTTGAAACATTGCGATTGCCAACTGTTTTCAAAGAACTGGCGATCTGAGCGCTCCATATATGGACATGACTCAAAATCGTTCACACAACTATCGGCAACTATACTATCAAGATAAGACAACTTCTTGACGACAGCTATCAAGATTAGACGACTGTAGAAATAGAAGTGACTACAATTCCATGAGTTACTTCCCATGCATTAAAAAATTAACTATAGTCAAAATGCATGGTCAGAATAAGTTGCGACAAGTTTAGCGCAACAGTAACGAAGCAATGTATACCAAACTTTCCCGTAATGTACCATCAGTTAAGGTCATTGCGTGTATTTTTCATCTCTGACATTTCTGTCTCCAGGATTCAAGATGTTTTTTTTGTTCTTCATTTCTGTCTCCACTTCTCTTCTCCGTGTATTGTTCGGTTTCTCTCTGCCATTCTTATCCTGATGATTCCAGAACAAGAAATGTCGTGTAATGCTAACACCAGAGTTTCTGAACTCGTGTCTGATCCAACGCCAGGTTCTTTTTGTCATAAAGAACTTTTGCATTATAGTGAAAAAAGACAGACTCCTTTCACACAGATAAAGAACATGTCTACTGTAGTAAAGAACACAGTGGATGTCTTTCATACATTCAAAGACCATATGCACCATATTTCAGAAAGATGCACATATTCTTCGCACATTTAAAGAACATTGACAATTAAGTAAAAAAAAAACACGCAGAAATCTGTCACACAGACAGAGAATATCTGCACTGTAGCCAAGACAGTATCTGCACTGTAGCCAAGATAGTATCTGCACTGTAGCCAAGACAGTATCTGCACTGTAGCCAAGACAGTACGTGGTGACGAAAACTAGAGACAGAAATGAAAATGGTGAGGAAGACATGGACATACTTTAAGCTAATAGCCCGAGATAGAATGTCTAGGCATACGTTTGTTGAAGGCCTATGCTCCTTAGGGAGCAGTGAGGTAATGAATGAATGAATGACATTGATATCTTTCAAACAAATAAAGAGCATTTCCATGATAACTTTCGCACGTTTTCAAATACATTCATGCACTCCACAGCACGCGCAATCTAGGAACGCAGTCACGTACTGACTGGAATGCACACAAGCTCGTGCCATTCCAGAAAAACTGGCGCAGCTGTCGCACGAAATAAGGCAGTATATTAGCAGACCCTATGTTTTATTCATGAATTTGTATTACTGCCAGAACAGGCCATCAACTTCCCGTCTCTGATGCCTCCCTGCACATTCGATTGGCACCCAGATTTACAATCGCAAGGTCGATTCTCCTATCCTTCGGAGGTCTTGTTTGCCGGGTACAAGAAGAAATAAACAAAACTAAAATAAGCAAGCTAACACAACATATGTGCCAGAGGTCACTGTGTGGGATACACATATCTTCACTTTCATATATATGTTTGCGTAACATTGTTGATGAAGTAACAATTGAAATGTCATGTTCACGTAACAGTAAAAATGTTCGTCTAACAATATAAATGTTCGTCTAACAATATAAGTGTTCATCAAACAATATAAATGTTCATCTAACAATATAAATATTCATCTAACAATATAAATGTTCGTGTAACAATTGACATTTCATGTTAACTTTACAGTAAACTTGTTCATATGACAATTTAAATGTCGACGTGACAGTATAAATGTTCATATACAAATATAAATGTCCACGTAACGATATGATTTTAAAATTATGGTACCTAGAATATGACCACTGCAATAACGTAACGATATAAATGTTCATAAACGATATAAATTTTAATGTAACAATATAAATGATACTGGAACGATGTAAACGTTGATGTAAAAATATAAACGTCTGCATATCAATGTAAGTGCTCATGTAGCAATATAAATGTCCGCGTAACGATATAAATGTGTGTGTAACAATACAAATGTCCGTGTTACAATATTAATGTAACGACATAAATGTTCATGTATCACATGATAAATGTTCAGGTAATTATGTCAGTGTTGGTGTTCATATAACAATGTAACTGTTCTTGTATAAATATAAATGTTCATGTTACAATATAAATGTTCATGTAACAATATAAATGTTCTTGTAACAATATAAATGTTCAAGTAACAATATATATGTCCTTGTAATAATATAAATGTTCTTGTAACAATGAAAATGTTAATGTAACAATTTAAATGTTCATGTAACAATACACATGTTCTTGTAACGATATATATGTTCATGTAGCGATATACAAGTAATTGTTGGTGTTCATGTAACAACGTAACTGTTCGTGTACAAATATAAATGTTCGTGCTGGCCTTGGTTCCAGCTTAGGACAAAACTGTTTGTACAGACTTGGTTAAAAAAAAGTCATTAACATTTCTATCAGTTAAAAATAAAACCCTTAATGACTGGTTATCTATAAAAGCAACAGCTTAATGTGCCATGTTTGATTAAAATGTGACTGTCGATTGATCAATGTCCATACTTTAGGTATTAGTGTTGAATGAACGTAAAATATTTCCTCTTCTTTATGTCTTGGAAACAATGTCAAAAAGTGGTTGTCATCAGAAGAGTCATAGATAGAAATAATCATGTATGTGAGTGAGAAGTAGTATATGTAATAGAAGTAGAATATGTAGGGGGCATCTTGGAAGTAAAACATCTTCTTCTTCTTCTTTGATCCTTGGCCGCCGACCGTCAAAGCAGTCTGTGGCCATCACGCCTGGTGGCGTCTTGTAGGGCAACAACAAATTGATTCCCCTTTGCTCGGTCGGTGGCCATCCTTCGTACAGTGCCCCAACTTTGGTTCATTCTTTGCATCTCAGCCTCCACAGTCCTCCGCCAAGTTGTTTTTGGTCGGCCTCTCTTTCGTTTTCCTTCAGGTGTCCATAGCATAGCTGTTCTTGTGATGGCATCGGGGTCTCTTCTGAGGACATGGCCAACCCAGCTCCAGCGTCTGCCAGCTATGATGGTATGCATGTCCTCTTGCTTGCTCCGAGTAAGCAAATCTTGGTTGGTGATGGTATTCGGCCAAAAGATTCGGTGAATTTTTCTTAGGTATGTTGTGTGAAAAGAGGACAATTTCGACATTTCCTTCTCTGTAACTCTCCAGCATTCCGCGCCATAGAGAAGCACAGAAAGCACACAGCTCTGATATAATCTTAATTTTGTGCTTGTGCTGTACTGAGGGGACTTCCAGATGTTGTTTAGACTAAAAAAGGCTGTTCTTGCTTTGTTCATTCTGTTGTTGATGTATTTGCTTGCTCCGCCGTCTGGTGTTACTATGCATCCTAGGTATGTGAAGGTGTCTGTCTGTTCCAGTTGCTGATTCCTTACTGATATGGGCTCAGGGTTGCTCACATTGAGCGTCATGACTTCTGACTTCTTTAGATTGATGTTCAAGCCCACCTGCTGGCTATACTTTCCGTCTATCCGTTTTTTCCTGAATGTGTTGATGTGAATGTGCTAGTAGTGAAATGTCATCTGCATATTCCAGATCTTCCAATGTAGAAAATGTAGTCCATCTTATTCCTCTTGGACTGCCCTCTGTTGTCTG
This sequence comes from Oreohelix idahoensis, assembly GCA_024509875.1. Taxonomy (NCBI): domain Eukaryota; kingdom Metazoa; phylum Mollusca; class Gastropoda; order Stylommatophora; family Oreohelicidae; genus Oreohelix; species Oreohelix idahoensis. Next base: position 38,731 of record JAMPIV010012801.1, on the reverse strand, counting down.
GCGCATCACCCAGTCTATGACTGTTAAAAATAGAGTAGTTGATAAGGGGCATCCCTGTCGTACTCCTGTCTTCACCTCAAAGGTTAGGTTGCTCTGCCCAACGCTACACGTAAAGTTGGCATAGAGGCTTTTTATGATTGACACTATGCAGCTTGGAATTCTATAAGCCCTCAGTATTTTCCATAAACTGTCCCTGTGTATACTGTCAAAAGCCTTTTCAAAATCAACGAAATTAATGTACAGCTATCTTTGCCATTCTGTGCACTGCTCTATGATGTTCCTGAGGGTAAATATATGATCTACACATCTTCTGTTCTTTCTAAATCCTGCTTGTTCTTTCCTCAGTTTGTGGTCTACTGCTTTTGAAATTCTCTGTATAATTATCCTGCCTAGTATTTTGCTGGGAACTGAGAGAAGAGTGATTCCTCTCCAATTATTGCAGTCTGCAAGATCTCCCTTCTTGGGCAATTTGACAATTATTCCTTTGTTCCACTCTGTTGGTGTTGTCCCTGTTTTCTAGACTTCTGCAAATAGTGATTTTAATAGTTCTGCTGCAAGCTCAGGGTCTGTCTTAAATAGCTCTGCATTTAAGTTATCATGGCCAGGAGCTTTTCCGTTCTTTAACCCTTTGATTGCTGTGATTTCTTCTTTTCGTGGAATGTCTGTATTAACTTCTAGATCGTTTTCAGCCTCAGGAACATTCAATTGTGTCTCTGGTGGTTCCTTGTTCAGAGTTTCTCTGAAATGCTCTGCCCATCTTGTTTCCTGCTCCTCAGCTGTCGTGATGAGATTTCCTTGCTTATCTCTTACTAATGTAATATTGTTTGCACCTCGTTTTCCGCTGATGAATTTAGTTATTTTGTATACTGTGCTTTGTTCATTTCTCAGTGCTGCCTCTTCTGCCTGTCTTGCAAGATTGTCTAGGAAATCCCTTTTGTTGGCTCGGGTTTGGCGTTTATCTTCCTTGTCCAGCTGACTGTAGAGTTCGCTATATAGTTGCTTTAACCTGGGGAACTTCGCTTCTGTTTTCTTTCTTTTCATTTCCTTTCTCATCGTTATGGTGTTTAATTTTTCTGGTGTTATCCAGTCTTGCTTCTTCCTTTCCTGGAATCCCAAGCATGATTTGCTGCTTTCCTTATATATTGTTGAAATGGTGTTGAATTTTTGGTCTATATCATCACTCAATGTCTTTTCCTGACTTTTGGCAAATTGATATCGTTTCTTTATATCAGTCGCAAAAGCTTTTCTGGTAAGGGGGGGGGGGGGGGTCCTTCAATTTGCTGATGTCAAACCTTTTCTGTGTAGTTACAGTTGGCCCAGCCGTTATTAGTTTCACTTTCAGTTTTGCTACTACTAAATGGTGATCGCTTCCCACATCTGCACCTCTTCTTACCTTCACATCTTGTAATGCATGTCTCCATCTACCATTAATCATGATGTGGTCTATCTGGTTTCTGTCCCGACCATTTGGTGATTCCCGTGTTAATTTGTGAATTTCTTTGTGTGGGAAAAGTGTTCCTCCAATGACCAGGTTGTTAATGCTACAGAAACGTATTAATTTATCCTCATTTTCATTTGCTGTTCCGCTGCCGCATTTCCCCATTACTCTTTCATTATATGTATTGTGTGTTCCAACTTTCGCATTGAGATCTCCCATTACTATGATAAGATCACATCTAGGTGTGTCTTCCATTTCTTTCTGCAGTTGTTGATAGAATTCATCCTTGACCTTTTCATCGAAGTAAAACATGTAATCATAATATTAGTAATTGTCTACGTCAAACGTCCTGTAACGAAGATTGAAAAAATCCCGCCACCGTTTCAGGAAAATACAGAAACGTCGTGCATTGCATCGTGAAGGCTAAATCGAACACCAAGTAACAGAACCAGCATGCCTTCTGTTATGAGTAAAATTCATAACATGTCTGTCGATATCAAAATGGTTCGACTAGTATTCATATTTGTTTACTATCGATAGTCCTTGGAAACAGGAAGTTACGTCATTGCCTTTTGGCTCAGGTTGCAGACGCCAAAGTTGGTATCCCAAAAAGTTAGCGATCGTCTGCTAGGGTCTTCTATGTGTGTTTTTGAGGCAAGTGGACGTATGTCTCTGAGCTCCTGAGAATTATATTATTTCATGACATATTCCTTTGATGTTCGACCACTAGATCATCCATACACCTCCGTGTGATGATGCTAGTTTATGTTTGAAAGGAATTATGATTTTCTGTGAAGAACGTGAGTAATTAAAATGTGGAAACCTGTCGAGGACAGCGTTTTAGCTACAGACGATACTGAGCTATACTGATGACGGTATATGCAATGTCAATAGATATTATGGCTTTCCAGATGATAATTGTGGAGCAGCGTTTGTGAGATTAAGCAGTATATTGAATTGTCCACTTGGCCTTTGTGGTGATATTACTATTTCAAGTTGAATTACTATGTGCGTTATCTGCCAGATGTACCCCTATGTGTTCTTGGCCAGAGTAGCAAGACGTCTACTCCGACTTTAATAATAATAATAATATAAAAGACCCGCAACACCTAAAATGGGAGCCTCAAGCTGGGATCCTGAATCTAATATTGATTGCTGAAGTCAGGAGAAATGTTTTAATGTCGTTGACTTCGTTTTTGAAAGAAATCAAAAATTTTCAAAATGGCGGTGAATGTCGTCTGCTGACCTGTGTGGGGATGTATGAACGTTAATTGCTGTTCAAATTTTCAAGTGTACTGCAGAAGTTGAAGCTATTCAAGGAAGACTACTTTCCTATCGAGTTTTTGATTGAAAAATTCAAGTTTTATGCCGATGATGGCCTACTATTGAGAAGACGACGGACCAAAGGGCAGTCCTCGAGTGCGCTGTTGGTGAAATCTAATCCTAACCTGGTCAATACGGAGTGTTTTCATCGTGCCTTGGGAAGGAGGCGTAAATCCAGGAGGATCCTTATTACTGGCAAACAGATAAGTACATTTAGGGTTACATAGCGTGTGATGCTAAGAATCTTGTTTGACAGAGTTCATTTTTTTTCTCTGTTATATGTATTTTCGTGTTTATATGTTTTTGTAACTAGTGGGTGGTTGGAAAGGGACCTATGAATTTTTTCAATACCTCATTTGTATGGTCGAGAAAATTCATGAGCATTCTTTAGTTTTTTTGGTATCTGATTTCTTCAAATTAAGGGGTCGGCGAACATTGATGAGTGTTACTGCCTTGATTGAATTAACCAGATCCAATATCTGTCTAGTTGTGAAGATCCTGTAATTTTGTAAGTGTGTTATTGTTGTAAAGTTGATTGTAATTTTTATTCAGTTGTTCTCCGTTATTGTTTGTAATATTGTTCATCTTACCTTGCTATCCATTTATTAGATGTCCTATATGTTGTAAAATCGTGCTTGTCTTGTCATAAGTGTGATAGAGCTAAATTTTATTCATTTGTTCTACAGTTCATACACTTCTGCCTTGGTTCTTCAGTAGTATTATCTTGATTTGGCTCTTGTCACTGTATGCTGTCTGCTTGTTCGTATCTATTGTTTTGCTCCTATTATAACATCTTTTATAACATCTAATATTACATACAGTTGGTTGATTTTGAGTGGTGAAATAATTATTGCTAATATTGCTCACATATTCATTATATAATATTTGCATTATTGTTCAGCTATTGGAAAGCACAATGATTGTGAATTATGTCTACTTTGGAGTATTTTATTAAGGCTGGAAAAGAATTTGGAATGGAGGGTGAAGCTTTAAAAGAGTTCGCATTAAAAAGACTAGAAGAAAATGAACTCAGAGATCAAAGAAAATTATAGAGAGATGAGAAGAAGAGAGCTGAAGAATTGCAATTAGCTGAGAAAAGAAGAGTAGAAGAATTGCAATTAGCTGAAAAAAGGAGAGAAGAAGAATTAGCTGAAAAAGGAGAGTGGAAGAATTGGAATTGGCTGAGAATTGGCTATGCTCAGGCTCAAGCTGAATTAAAAGCACAACAAGCGCAATCTGAATTAAAAGCACAACAAGAGCTTAGAAAGGCAGAACTTGAGTTGGAGAAATTGAGACTTCAACAACCACAGATTAATCCAGTGAATGGTGAGGCTGGAAAAAAAAGACCATGCATTCACTTTTAAGCTCAATTTGCCTAAATTTAACTCAAATATAGACGATATTTCATGCTTCTTAAATAGGTATGAAACTTATTGCCAAGAGTTTCTTCTCTTCTTCTTCTTCATTCGTCCTGAAAAGGACGTTGGTTGCGTTGTGTCCGTTTACAGCGAAGCTGCGATATTTGCGCCTTTCGGCCCACACATCCGACTTCAGCACGGCATTTTTGGGACCGGGTTAGCCTTCCCTCTTCGATCCCTACTCACTCAGCCAGACTGCAGTGATGCAGCCTGTTTCCAGGACCACCACTTGGAGGTGGAGTAGGATCTTGGTCAGCTCTTGTTCGCAGACCCTGACGCAAGTAGTCTAGCTATGGGTCGCTAACTGCATTTCTCACTGTTGACGCGTCTTAGGTCCCAACCAAGAGTTTAAAATTGATATAGCTACATGGCCTAGTAGGCTGATGACTTTATTGGTGAGTGAGGCTCTTACTGCAGTCTGTACAATGGATGATCAGACCAGACATGACTATGAGGCTGTAAAAGCCTTATTGCTAAAGAAATATCAATTGGATGAAAATGGCTATAAGCTGAAGTTTAAATCATTATTGCCAGATTCAGCTAAAGATTTTACTGAATTTGTCTCATCTATTAAACTTTACTTTTCTAGATGGGTGGATTTGTCAAAAATTGAAAATACTTTTGAGGGGTTGGCTGATTTGATTCTTAAAGGTGTTGTCTTCAATCAGTGGCGATGTTTTTATCATTCCTACAGGAGAGGAAACCTGAAACATTATCTGCTATGGAAAATTTAGGTCGTCAATATCAAATTGCACATCCGGGTAGGAACCTTAGTAAAAATAACCTAAGGATTCCTTGTCAGTGGCATCTGCTAGGACTGTGATGTATAATTCACCTAGACAGAGATCCAATAGTATGGATAGACTCTATCGAGTAAATAGAGATCATGACAATGGCAATTACAGAGGAAGATATAATTTTAACAAAACATCACAACACCCTCAAAGAAATTATAACGCTTATGATGATGGATATTTTCTTCCACAATCATCCTTCAGGCCTAATGAATATCAGAACAGAGGTGTATATAATTTCAGATCAGGTAGAGGACAAAGATCATTTTACAATAATAATGACAATTCATTTAATAACAGAGGTTCTCAACAGAACAATGACTTTGGACAGTCAAGGAACCCTGAACGTTCTAATGCTGTTGTACATCTTAATGACAGTAATCCAGTACAGAATAATAATGTTGTCTCTCATGCTAATGCATGCAGTGTAGATTTATCTAACAGTACTAATTGTTCTTAATGTAATTCTTTATTTCAGCCACAGGGAGTTCCTAGGCTTCAGTGTGGACATCCTTTGCCAGTGATGTCCTCCTATAATGGGACAGGATCTGTGGTTTTTTATAAGGGTTTTGTAAACTACCAACTTGTTTCAATACTCAGGGACACTGGATCCGCCACTGTGGGGGTTCGCAGTTCATTAGTAGACCCTGCTGATTATACAGGCGAAGAGGTTCAATGCATTACATTTGGGGGTACAGTGGAATACTATCCCACTGCAGACGTATTATAGATACCCCGTATTTTACAGGCAGGACTATTGTTTGTCTGTTGTCTAAACAATTGGCTGGGATAATTTTGGGAAATATCCCTGGCCTTCATGATTGTACTGATGATGATATTTTGAGGTGGGAGCAACAACGACTGGTGCTAATACCAAATCTCTTCCTCCCATTACTGAGGAATCTGTTGATGATTTCCCAGCTATTCAGAAATCATCAGATGTCTATTTTAACTCAGTTGAGTCACTGGTTGTTGTTATGGAACCAACCACATCCATCCTGGATGATATGACACCAACCATTACTAGTGACGATGTCGCTGATGTGGAACCATCCACATCTATTATTGCTACTGTCATACCTGGCATTGTTGATGTCGAGGTTAAGCATATGTCAGATTTAGGTGGGTCGTATTTCCTTCAGTCCAAACTGTATGTTTGGCTGTTTATTTTCATTTTTACCATTGTCTTTTTGCTATATGATTATTCCTGTTCATGTAGGAACATCATGGAAATTAATATTCCTTCAGCTTTTTTATTTCAGATGCTGACATACCATGAGTTCATGTGGTATGTACTGCCCACTACATTGGGTTGTGTGGCAGTTTTGACATTACTATTTTTCTTTTCAGGCGATACAGGTGGTGTTTCACAGTGTAAGGATCATAATAAATTCATACTTGTTCCTTTGCAGGGATGTGAATGTTTTCTTCCCACTAATCATGTACAGGAGGTCTTGTTCCCCATTGGTCCTCGTGATGAGGCTAATAAAGTTGTACATTCTAAGGTTCATTTATGTAGAATGCACACATCTTGATACTATACTTTGACTATTTAAAGGCTATTGGCAGGTGCCATTATCAGACAAAGCTAAACCTTATACAGCTTTCGCTACACCTCTAGGATTCTTTCAATTTAATTTTATGTCGTTCGGTCTCGTTAACGCTCCTGCTACCTTTGTTTGCATGATGCGCAAACTTTTCTCTGACCGTGAGGATTTAATCACTTATATTGTTGATATTTGTCTGTTTGATCAATCTTGGGAAGAACATGTTCTTGGAATTCAGTCGTTGTTGGATACCTTACGTCTTCATAATCTTACTGCTAGACCTTCTAAAACAAGAATAGGATTCACTGAAATTTCTTTTCTTGGTCATAAGGTAGGAGGTGGTTTTCTTAAACCTGAAGATTCAACTATCTTTAAAATCTTGAATCTTGAAATTCCTAAAACTAAGAAACAGGTTCTCAGTCTGTTAGGCTTAGTGAGTTTCTATCGAAAATTCTTGCATAATGTTTCGGATATTACCTCAGTTTTGTCTTCGTTGTTAAGAAAGAACTCGCCAAACAAAATTGTCTGGTCCCATGCTTGTAATGTTGCTTTAAATGTATTAAAAATCTGTTTCTCTAAATCATCAATTTTGAGATTACCTGACGCTCGATTTCCTTTTACCCTCAGAGTTGACGCCTCTGGATCAGGAATCGGTGGAACAGGAGTTTGTAGGTTGCATACATCCAATCCTATATGTTAGTAGGAAATTGTCGCCTACAGAGCAGAAGTATCCCATTGTTGAGAGGGAACTGCTGGCGATCGTCTTTTGCTTTGCAGAACTTCAACGTTACCTTATGGGAGCGAGATTTACCTTGGAGACGGATCAAATAGCGTTGTCCTGTCTCAAGACAGCGAGATTCCGAAATAAGAGAGCTGCCAGGGCTTTGCTTGCAAATCAGCGCTACGATTACGAAATTAGAGCTATCAAAGGAAGCAAGAATGTTATGGCTGATGTCCTGTCCCGCTGTATCAAGGACCCTATATCACCAATCAACTCTATAAATACAGATGACTCACAATGTTCAAACTAACCTATGAAATGACTTCATGATATGTTGATCCGTGAAATATTGCAGTGATGATGATGTGTTGTTTTGACACTACCATATTTGAACAATAAGTCCAAGAATGGAGAATACTATAACATTCTGTAAGCTACTAATGCTGAAGACTAATCTACATGTTCGCATTTTGAAAGAAAGATTTTACAGTAACTTATGTAACAATGGTGATACGATTAATCGGTTCACATGGCACATGATGTTGATGAATTCTGAAATGCTCAATATTGTGTGATATCTCGTTGAACTCAGCGCAATACGTACATATATTGTGCCTTAATGACAGTGCTCATATTTGATCTACAAACATACGAACACACATTATGTGGAATGATGTAAATGCTTTCATTTCAAGATATTTCGTACAGACATGTAGTGTCATTTTTAATTCGAATACCGACGTCTACAGATGAAGGGACATAACTCTATGATGACTTGCATAATCAAGGGAATTAACAAATAAATTTCCTATTTGACAATTTTTCGTCGTGACAATAATGTATTTGGACATACTTCAAGGAACTTTGTGTAGTATTTTATTAATTACATACCATTACACTATGTGACGTATGAAAATCGGACCTCTCTTTCTTTAATCCTTCAGTCCCCCTTTTCTCTCTTACAACTAAACAACTCGAGTCATTCCCACGATTGCTGGTTTGGTATGCCATAAGTTATCTGGACATCCGCCCTTTTGTTGTCTTCTCTCGCGGAGGTATCTCTTACTGACATTCCCACAGAGAGGCAGACCACCAGAGATCAGGTTGCGATGTCAAGCCGAGGTTTGAAACCTCTGTTTAACACCTGATAATAGAATGGACGAAGATTTCGCAGGTGCGTTTGCCAGTCATGGGAACATGGGCCGATTCAGTATATTAACGCAGTTTTAGAACTACTCTTTATCAGTCTGGCCCCAGGAATTGGTGATATCTTCTAGCGCGAATCTTGGAGTTTTATATAAAGATAATTCCTTTTAGATTTCGTGGAGAGTGTCAATTTTTCCTTGTGTGGCGGTAATCATATATATATTAGAATTTTGAGTGTCTTAACGTGTTAATGTTTTCACTGGGATTTCTGTGTTTATTAAATAAGCATATTAAATAGTTCCAGCTGTAATAAGTAAATTTAATTTCTTGCTATTCCCCCAGTAAGAGACGCTTTAAATTAATTAATATACGCTAGGCGACTGATAATTAGAGATAAATATACTTTTATTCATCATACGTAATTTTGCGAATTACTAGAGTTTTGTGGGTTTTAAATATAATTTAATACCGGAGTGATCTAGAGGTCTTACCTAACGAGTGTAGAATATAATAATGATATCATTGTTATAATGTTTGTTTTTTCTACATCTAGGCGATCAACCTTGCGATCTAGCGGTCTGAATAGCTCCAGAAACATTCTTAAAATATTATTGGGTCCTAGATTTGGACCTGTGCGGTTCTCTTGTGGTTTTTCTTACAGAGAGAAAGTCCCCACATATAAACATTTTAAAGAATATAAAAAATCAGAACTGGACAAGAAATTACCCAGATTGTTCACAGCAAATCTGATCCGCCTGTGGTGGCCAAATATCTATATATAAACATTGTTTCCAGAATATTGACTATCGTAGTTTTTTTTCTTTTCTCAAGTGGATTTATCCAGAAAAAGGAATACTTGGGTCCATAACCGGCACCCAACCCCAGAGTGAGAGATAAAAACAGATAGGAGATCCTTTGCTTATCCTTATTGGTTTTCTAACAGTGTACCCACCAGACATTTTCCTTAAATATCGGTTATCTGTGTGCTGCCCATGGTGAACATTTTTGATCGCAATATATATTTACCTGCATTACCTGACGTGAACTTTTTGACACATAATATTAGCATTATTTAAGCGGACGTTCCCCATTAGGAAAAATTAATCATTCTTGGAGGAACTGGGGTCCCTTGGATAGCACCACCCTGAAATATGTCAAAGATACACAGATGTGTTAAAGAGTAGTAGGTAAGTGTGATTGCTGAATACTTGTGGCCACAGACTGACAGACTGTAAGAAAGAGAAATGAATATTTCATATTTTGTATAATCATTATACTCACTTCAGTCTTTTCGGGTTCGCAAATACTGTTATATCATTTTCTTGTCTTCTTTGTTTCAGGATAGATTGACTAGAGACTTGGTTCTTTTACTTTATCGTCTATCCCTATATATATTATTATTAACTGTAATCTTTTGGGTTAATTACTTCTGTCAGGATCTACTTTGGGATTCCTTTACAGTAGAGGAGAGCCTATTGGGTTAATACATTTTCTTGCATTTTTTATGTCTGTAAACTATACCTTCTGATAGATAATATTGTTGTATGTGATTTCTTTAAGATAATAAACATAATAAACCTAAGTTATCGTGTTGGTCAAACCCCTGCCCAGTATATGTTATCCATAGCTTGGTTCACGTCTGTACGTATTATGTCACAGAATTGTGTATATGTAAGTGAAGTGTAACTGATATATATGTACCAGGAGAGAAAGGGAGTCTAGTTAAATATTGTCGTGAGATAGGCTGGGATTAGAGCAATTACTCAATCCAGAGACTGTCCTTTCTCTTACACTCTCACCCCCTTGTGAAAAAAAAGCTATTTCTTACCCCTTATTCTCACATAGTTTACCATTATCACCTCTGCTCAGACGGGACCTTAAACATCTTCAACCTATCTCAATAAAATCTACGACATAAATGGTTGGCTCGTCGCGAGATTAAGATCCAAGTTTGAGTCTAGATAAATGTCTAAAGTCTGATACTGAATCAGAAGTTTCATCTAGATAGAGTGTGTTGTGAGTTTGTCTTGTGATTTAAGGAATAAATAATTACCCCCTAGACAACGCTCTTAGTTACTGGGTGTTTGACCATACACACATATAGGATTTGTTTCTTTCCACAGCAATAGTTACGGGAAACTTGTTTTGATAATAATCTTTGTTGAATATATGATATTTGGTAATTTTGTAACAGACCGCTATTTCCCGTGATTGTTTATCAATCACTAGGGTTTTTTTTTTTTTTTTTTTGAAGCAGCAGAGTTGAGCTAAGCAAAGGACGGCTTGTTCTGACTTTTAGTCAAGTTAATAACGTCCCTTCTCTTAACTGACTTCAGTGGGCGAGTTTTGGGGTGGAGTTTAATTTTTTTAAGGAAATTTTTTTTTCTCCTTAAATTGTTTTTTTTTTAATAAAAATATTTTTCTCCACCGTTAGTAATAGTAGTTTTTCCAGGTTATCTGATCTACCACTTTTGGATTAAGTCGTCTGTATTAGGAGCCTAAGTGCCAGAGATAACAGCGATAGATTAGTAAACTGATAACAGGAGGAGGTATCTCAGGGTAAATAATAACATCTTTGTTGGTTTTTCTCGTAAGCGGCTAAGGATATAGTTTTTCTCCTTCTTTCCTTCTTTTTTCCTCGGGTGAGTGGCATTCAGTTCTCTAACATGGCTGAGCGTGTAAAACTTAGGACTATGCTGAGAGAGGAAGCAAGGGAGACAGGATTGCAAGGAGAGGAAGTGACCGCGTTCGTCAACACAGAACTTGACCGATATGACGCGGAGCAGAAAGTAGCAGAAGCTAGAGAGAAGGAAGATAAAGCGGATAGGAAAGAAGCGGAAGAGCGTCAATCTCTATTAGAGCAGAAGAAAATTGAGGCAGAGATGGAAGCTCGCAGGGCAAACGAAAGAGAGAAGGAGAGACAATACGAGGAACGAGAGAAGGAGAGACAGCACGAGTTGGCGCTTAAGGCTCTAGAAGTCCAAAGTCGCGGGGCTGCCTCTACTTCCAGCAATGGAGAGCCGTCATCTCCCCATTCATCGTTAACTGATCACTCCAGCACTCATTCTCCCCAACTCACAGCTATGTCTTTCGCCCTGGAACCCTTCCCAAGCCCCAATGAGAAAATTGACTCGTTTCTAGAAAAATTTGAGAGAATGGCAAATCTGTACGGGTTAGAGAGTTCCCGGTGGTGCCTAAAGCTTTCACAGGCTTTGAAAGGTAGTGCTTATGAAGTCTACATGAAACTGGGAAGCAGTCAAGACAACTACGACATGCTAAAGAAGGCTTTACTGGAGCGTTTCGAAATGAACGCTCGTAAGTTTCTACAAATGTTCAGAAACAGCAGAAAGGAGAGCACTGAAACATTTCAGCAGTTTTCTTCACGGCTGAAGGGATATTTGACAAAGTGCATGGAGCTTTCCGAGCTCCCTCTCACCTACGAAGGTCTTGAGGAGTTCGTTCTTATAGAACAAATAAAAACCACTTTGTCAAGTGAAACCCGTAGATTCCTGGCTGAACAAGGCGCAGTCAAGTTAGATGACATTCTCAGTAAGTCTGAACGGTACATAAATGCTATGGCCGAGCTTCCCAGCACCAAACGCAAACCGACAGATGAGCCTGCTCGAAAAAAATAATCTAGAGCAGTCTTCCCATTCTTCCCATCACCATAACCAACGAGAAGCCGTACCCCAATATCCTCCACAGGAAAAATCGAAATTCTTCAAAACCAGATATCCCACCCACAACAATCCTGATCAACCCCACCGTCCTACGTGGCAGCGCGGCCAGAAAGGACAGGGTGACAAAGGGAAAACCCCTGCGCACGGGACATCTGATCAGGGCAAGCACACCGGGCCAAATCGCATCGGATGCTTGCAAACAGCCTCGCAAGGAAGAATCAATGTCAGTGATTCTCAACCTGAGGGGGAGAGGCCCTCAACGCGAGGAACTGTTATTTTGAACGGGACTTCAACATCTTGTCTTTTTGACACGGGTTTATCCTTTGACTGTATAGTCGCAAGGCACCTGGTCAAACCCGGTCAAGAGACAGAAGACACCGTCAAACTTAGTGGAGTTTTCAAGAGTGATGCACCCAGGACGCTTCCTATCGCACTGGTAGAAATACACTCTGATTTTGTCAGAGGTGTTATTAAAGCGGCCATTATGGATGATCCTATCTACCCAGTTATACTTGGATGTAGATACGTGTTTATTGGGAGACCGAAAGAGCCGATTGTGGCAGCAGTAACCACAAGAGGGCAAGCCCAGAAGGAACGGGAGCCTGCGCCAAATGTGTTACCTAAGGAACTAAAAGAGGCGCAACAAAAGGACCCTACCTTGGAGCCCTGCTTTAGGAAACTGCCCATGGCTAAGGACCCCAGACACAACGGAGACATCTTCTCTAAGGATGGTGTACTGTATCGCAGAACGGGCAAACCTGATCAAGGGCATAACCAGCTCCTAGTACCGAGACAGTACAGAGACCAAATCTTAGAAATGGGGCACTCTCTTCCCTTTAGCGGACATATGGGACAAAACGCCACTATTCAGCGAATACAAACCCACTATTGGTGGCCAGGAATGAACTCTGACATTATCAGGTATGTGAAATCCTGCGCCCAGTGCCAACGGGTAGCACCCAAGCACTTGACACCCCCAGTACCCATGGGGCAAATGCCAATTGTGGGGACTCCATTTGAACGGGTTGCTGTCGACATCATTGGACCCCTGGAAAGGACCAAAAGAAGGAACAGGTTCATCCTGACCTTAGTCGACACTTGCACAATGTGGGCCGAAGCTGTACCGCTAACATGCACAGATTCCAAGCATGTCGCAGAAGCCCTGGTGCAAATCTTTACACGGTTGGGATTCCCTCAACAAGTTTTGACGGACAATGGATCCCAATTCCGTAGCCTGTTAATGGAGGAGATCTTTAAGATCTTGAGGGCCAAACACATCCACACAAGCCCCTACCATCCGGCCGGAAATGGGCTTGTGGAGCGCTTCAATGGCAGCCTCACCATGATGTTACGTAAGCTGGGACAAGAGAAACCTGAAGATTGGGACCTTTTCATTCCTGCAGCCTTATTCGCCTACAGGGAGGTTCCCCAGGCATCTACAGGATTTCCACCAGCTACACTTTTATTCGGCAGACCTATTAAGGGGCCGCTAGAAGCCTTACTTCGGTCCCTGACAGACCATAAGGCTGACGAGACAGTCGTCTCAGCAAGCAAATATGTATCAGAGCTCAAGGAAAGGTTACAACTAGGATGGGACCTAGCAACAACCAACCTTAAGAAAGCACGCGCAAAGCACGCTCAACGATACAATAAAGCAGCGAAAGAGAGAGAACTCCAACCAGGGGAGAAAGTTTTGTTGCTACTTCCAACCGGAAACAACAAACTTCGCATCGGATGGCAAGGGCCGTTTACCGTCCTTAAAAAGATCTCCCGCACTAACTACAAGATCTCTATTAAAGGAAAGGAGAAGGTCTACCACGTAAATCTGCTAAAGAAATACTTGGAAAGACCGGTGCCGTCCTCCGAACATCTCCTGGCGGTCGCCATAGCGACGGAAGATGAGGAAGATGACGATAGTTGCATGGAGTATCCATTGCAACAAACGGAATCTTTCAAAGATGTCAAATTCGGCGAAAATCTCTCGGAAGCACAACAGACAGAAACCAGGGCGCTACTGAAACAGTACACTGCAGTCTTGACGGATGTACCTGGTCGAACAAATCTCATAGAATTCGATATGAAACTGACCAACGAAACCCCTGTTCGAACCAGAGTTTACCCCATTCCGTACGCTAAAGCTGATGCACTACGCGGAGAGATAGACAAGCTGCGTCAAGCAGAAATTATCAGTGAGTCTACCTCTCCTTATAGTTCGAGTGTAGTACTGTTACAGAAGCCCAATAAGGAAGTTCGGCTGTGCATAGATTACCGTTTACTTAACACAGTAACGGAATTCCAGCCCGAACCTCTACAGAGCGCTTCTGAGCTGTTCACTAAGCTTAGCAAGGCAAGAATTTTCTCAAAGATTGACTTGAGTAAAGGTTACTACCAAATACCAGTCAAGGAGGAAGTTAAGCCTTTGTTAGCTTTTAGCACCAGTGAAGGACACTACACTTTCAACGTAATGCCGTTCGGATTGCACAACGCACCAGGAGTCTTCACCAGAATGATGAGGAAGCTTTTAGAACCCTTGCAAAGTCCCCATATCCATAATTTCATGGATGACATATTAATTGCATCGGAAAACTATGATGAACATATTGCTACGGTTGCTATGCTCTTCAGGCGACTACAGGAAACTGGTCTCACAGCCAGACCTAGCAAATGTCTCATCGGATTTCAAAAGCTAGACTTCCTGGGACATACCATTTCTCAAGGCTGCATGTGGCCAATTACCAAGAACATTGAGAAAATAGTTGCAGCAAAAAGACCCCGAACGAAGAAAGACACCCGTTCTTTTCTATCACTGTGTGCTTACTATCAGAAATTTATCAAGAATTTCAACGGGCTAACGGCACCCCTTACTGACCTTACAAAAAAAGGGCGCCCGGACACGGTTATTTGGGATTCGAAGTGCGAACAAGCTTACGTCACTTTAAAAGGTCAATTGTCTGAATACCCCATTTTGAGACTACCTGACCTCAAGAAACCTTTTATATTGCGGGTCGACGCTTCGGGTCAGGGCATCGGGTCAACCCTGCTCCAAGCAGATGACACCGATCCGAATCTGTTATTTCCAGTTGCGTATGGCAGCCGTAAACTGAATGCTGCAGAACGTAACTATTCCACCGTCGAAAGAGAGTGTCTAGCACTTGTTCATGGCATAAGGAAATACCATGAATATCTTTACGGAGTAACATTCACGGTGCAAACAGACCACGCTCCTTTAGCTTTTCTTGGGGCGAATAAGGAATTCAACGCGAGGATCATGCGCTGGGCCTTGCTACTAAGCGTGTACTCTTTCAAAGTGGAATACATTCCGGGAAAACAGAACGTGGGAGCAGATTTTATGAGTAGAAATTGGAGCATGGAAGAGGAGGTGGAAAGCGAAAACAACAATCACCTGCAAGTTACTGATCAAGAGAGCTCCATTGTCATAAATGAAACATGAAACGGTTTCATGTCTTCAAGAGGGGACGACTGTGACGTATGAAAATCGGACCTCTCTTTCTTTAATCCTTCAGTCCCCCTTTTCTCTCTTACAACTAAACAACTCGAGTCATTCCCAAGATTGCTGGTTTGGTATGCCATAAGTTATCTGGACATCCGCCCTTTTGTTGTCTTCTCTCGCGGAGGTATCTCTTACTGACATTCCCACAGAGAGGCAGACCACCAGAGATCAGGTTGCGATGTCAAGCCGAGGTTTGAAACCTCTGTTTAACACCTGATAATAGAATGGACGAAGATTTCGCAGGTGCGTTTGCCAGTCATGGGAACATGGGCCGATTCAGTATATTAACGCAGTTTTAGAAAAACTCTTTATCAGTCTGGCCCCAGGAATTGGTGATATCTTCTAGCGCGAATCTTGGAGTTTTATATAAAGATAATTCCTTTTAGATTTCGTGGAGAGTGTCAATTTTTCCTTGTGTGGCGGTAATCATATATATATTAGAATTTTGAGTGTCTTAACGTGTTAATGTTTTCACTGGGATTTCTGTGTTTATTAAATAAGCATATTAAATAGTTCCAGCTGTAATAAGTAAATTTAATTTCTTGCTATTCCCCCAGTAAGAGACGCTTTAAATTAATTAATATACGCTAGGCGACTGATAATTAGAGATAAATATACTTTTATTCATCATACGTAATTTTGCGAATCACTAGAGTTTTGTGGGTTTTAAATATAATTTAATACCGGAGTGATCTAGAGGTCTTACCTAACGAGTGTAGAATATAATAATGATATCATTGTTATAATGTTTGTTTTTTCTACATCTAGGCGATCAACCTTGCGATCTAGCGGTCTGAATAGCTCCAGAAACATTCTTAAAATATTATTGGGTCCTAGATTTGGACCTGTGCGGTTCTCTTGTGGTTTTTCTTACAGAGAGAAAGTCCCCACATATAAACATTTTAAAGAATATAAAATCAGAACTGGACAAGAAATTACCCAGATTGTTCACAGCAAATCTGATCCGCCTGTGGTGGCCAAATATCTATATATAAACATTGTTTCCAGAATATTGACTATCGTAGTTCTTTTTTTTCTTTTCTCAAGTGGATTTATCCAGAAAAAAGAATACTTGGGTCCATAACCGGCACCCAACCCCAGAGTGAGAGATAAAAACAGATAGGAGATCCTTTGCTTATCCTTATTGGTTTTCTAACAGTGTACCCACCAGACATTTTCCTTAAATATCGGTTATCTGTGTGCTGCCCATGGTGAACATTTTTGATCGCAATATATATTTACCTGCATTACCTGACGTGAACTTTTTGACACATAATATTAGCATTATTTAAGCGGACGTTCCCCATAAGGAAAAATTAATCATTCTTGGAGGAACTGGGGTCCCTTGGATAGCACCACCCTGAAATATGTCAAAGATACACAGATGTGTTAAAGAGTAGTAGGTAAGTGTGATTGCTGAATACTTGTGGCCACAGACTGACAGACTGTAAGAAAGAGAAATGAATATTTCATATTTTGTATAATCATTATACTCACTTCAGTCTTTTCGGGTTCGCAAATACTGTTATATCATTTTCTTGTCTTCTTTGTTTCAGGATAGATTGACTAGAGACTTGGTTCTTTTACTTTATCGTCTATCCCTATATATATTATTATTAACTGTAATCTTTTGGGTTAATTACTTCTGTCAGGATCTACTTTGGGATTCCTTTACAGTAGAGGAGAGCCTATTGGGTTAATACATTTTCTTGCATTTTTTATGTCTGTAAACTATACCTTCTGATAGATAATATTGTTGTATGTGATTTCTTTAAGATAATAAACATAATAAAACCTAAGTTATCGTGTTGGTCAAACCCCTGCCCAGTATATGTTATCCATAGCTTGGTTCACGTCTGTACGTATTATGTCACAGAATTGTGTATATGTAAGTGGAGTGTAACTCGTATATATATGTACCAGGAGAGAAAGGGAGTCTAGTTAAATATTGTCGTGAGATAGGCTGGGATTAGAGCAATTACTCAATCCAGAGACTGTCCTTTCTCTTACACTCTCACCCCTCGTGAAAAAAAAGCTATTTCTTACCCCTTATTCTCACATAGTTTACCATTATCACCTCTGCTCAGACGGGACCTTAAACATCTTCAACCTATCTCAATAAAATCTACGACACACTACACATTTAAAACTACCGTGTTTAAAATTGAGTGTTAATTAATGTGAATGCGCCAGACTTGGTTTTATCTTTGATACAAATCTATTTCACACTCACACTTGACTTTGCAACAATATTTAGCTAATATGCCATACTGTTATCTATTTGTACAACACATAAGCATAGCCTTATCTATTTCTCACACAAAGGTGTTAGATACAAGATTACATTGGGTCTCTTAACATCACTATGTTATGTTGATGACCTGTACTTTATAGGTACACATACCTTTAATCTTTTAACGGATAATGTCGCATCTTCTTCTTCTTCTTCCGTCCTTAGCCAACGACCAGCAAAGCCGTCAGTGGCCATTACGCCTAGTGGCGTCTTAAGGGCAACAGCGAATATATTTTCTTTGCCGTTGTTCCCATCACGCCTAATGGCGTCTTTAGGGCAACGACAAATCAATCCGTTCGTCGTTGTTTCCGTAATCAAAGTGACTGGCAAACGGGTGATCAGCCCGTTGGTATAATGTCGCATGCATTCACTATATGGTTGATTGTCTGCCTCGTGTCATCTAGTGTCTCAATTACATAATTGTATTAATTTTAATGCTTTGCATGATGACTATTAATTAATATGAGATTAATTGACTACTGATACTGGACTTGACAGATTGGTGTGTTTGGACGGTGTGAGGTATGAGAGTGCATGGATTGCTATCATTATTTTTTTTATATGTTGGGTGTTGTTAGTGATAACCACCTCACATTGTTGTTAAAATGATTTATGTCCTTTGTAGTCGATGGCTTTAGTATTATTTGCTAATGTCCACACTTTGAGTGTTTAATTACCTACTCTGTGGCACAAACCTGGGTGCTATGCTAGTTCATACTAACAGTGAAATTTGATGATACCATCTTGCACTCTAGTGATGTTTATACTCGCACCACGGAAATAATGAAAACTTCGTTTCCATTATTTTACGAGAGTAGGGGGGGGGGGGGGGTTGAGTAATGTTATGAGTAAAATTCATAACATGTCTGTCGATATCAAAATGGTTCGAATAGTATTCATATTTGTTTACTATCGGTAGTCCTTGGAAACCGGTAGTTACGTTATTGCCTTTTGGCTCAGGTTGCAGACGCCAAAGTTGGTATCCCAAAAAGTTAGCGATCGTCTGCTAGGGTCTTCTATGTGTGTTTTTGAGGCAAGTGGACGTATGTCTCTGAGAATTATTATTTCATGACATATTCCTATGATGTTCGACCACTAGATCATCCATACACCTCCGTGCTAGTTTATGTTTGAAAGGAATTATGATTTCTGTGAAGAACGTGAGTAATTAAAATGTGCAAACCTGTCGAGGACAGCGTTTTAGCTACAGACGATACTGAGCTATACTGATGACGGTATATGTAATGCCAATAGATATTATGGCTTTCCAGATGATAATTGTGGAGCAGCGTTTGTGAGATTAAACAGTATATTGAATTGTCCCCTTGGCCTTTGTGGTGATATTACTATTTCAAGTTGAATTACTGTGTGAGTTATCTGCCAGATGTACCCCTATGTGTTCTTGGCCAGAGTAGCAAGACGTCTACTCCGACTTTAATAATAATAATAATATAAAAGACCCGCAACACCTTCCAATATTTTTATGGTGGATATCCGGGGAAAAAATAGAAACGACTCGAACTGCACCGTGAAAGTTAAAATGATCATCCGTTAAAAGAGTAGACAGGCCTTTCCATTTTTTGTTTCATGGTGCAATGATCATTGACCATAAGTCATGATAAAGTTTGACTACCAAAGATCCAACGAAGTTGAAATGGAATGGAAAGGAATTAAATAATCACAGGAGAATTAGTGACGTCATCACTAGGACATGCAGCAGATAGAGCACAGCATAATTATTTTCCGTCATGTTTTGGCGGGTTACTTGTTCGTAGACGTTATAAAAATAATATATGTACTCGTAGAGACATCGAATGGTACCTGTAACAGGTGGTGTAGAAGTGATACCTGTAACAGGTGGTGTAGATGTGATACCTGTAACAGGTGGTGTAGAAGTGATACCTGTAACAGGGGGTGTAGATGTGATACCTGTAACAGGTGGTGTAGAAGTGATACCTGTAACAGGTGGTGTAGATGTGATACCTGTAACAGGTGGTGTAGAAGTGATACCTGTAACAGGTGGTGTAGAAGTGATACCTGTAACAGGTGGTGTAGAAGTGATACCTGTAACAGGTGGTGTAGAAGTGATACCTGTAACAGGTGGTGTAGAAGTGATACCTGTAACAGGTGGTGTAGAAGTGATACCTGTAACAGGTGGTGTAGAAGTGATACCTGTAACAGGTGGTGTAGAAGTGATACCTGTAACAGGTGGTGTAGAAGTGATACCTGTAACAGGTGGTGTAGAAGTGATACCTGTAACAGGGGGTGTAGAATTTATACCTGCAAAAGAAGGTGTAGTGTTGATACCTTTAACAGAAGTTGTTCGAGTAATAAATGTTGTATTAGTCTTAAAAGTATTAGGTGTAAGAAAAGTTCTAGCAGTTATATATATCATAGGTGTTGTGAAGGTAGTGTACGTAATGGGAGTCGTAGAGGCTGTAAAGATTAATTAATTTTACTCATTATTTTCTATCCACTTTCATGCATTTGGGTTGCAGCGGCTGCTCTCCGCCTTCTACTATATTGGGCCTTCTTCAACTCATGCCTTGGCCTCATCTTCCACCGTTCCTCTCCAGGTTATCATTAGCCTTCTTTCTCTTCCGCTCCCCTGCAGTTTCTAATCAGGAGGATGCCTGCACGGAAGGTATTATTAGACAAAAGATTGGAGTGATCTCCCCTGAATTCGCAGGGAAATTCAGGGAGTCAACTGAAAAATTATATATATTCTTTGTATTTTTATTCATTTAATTCCAATTTTATACTATATTAGCCGATCTTGTACCGATCCATATATTTTTTAATGGATCGTATACCATTTCTGGTTCCTTTTGTTTTTAAATTATACTATTTGTCAAATACTACATTATCAATATCTAAATTGCCAATTATGACTGCTCTCGAATCTAGTCTGTCAGCTCTCTCTTATTGCTGCATACGCAGAACAGTAGATACACACACGTTTCTGGAGACTCCAGGCTTCTATGGATGTTTTCAATACGTACCGAAGTCATCCAATTTTGGAAATTTCAAGGATGAACTTAGAAACTGAGACAATAACTGCCCTGGCTGATTGAGTCTGACGCAGTCACCTCGGAACAGAGAATGTAAATGTAAGGAAGAGACACTATATGCGTACACTGTATATCCTTAATAACGCTGCTCACTGTAATGCGGCATCGCTAACACCGGGGTCAGATGTTGGAATCCAATTTAGCCGATTGCTCCTTTGCCACGTGCATAAATTTGAGTCGTTTAGCAAATAAAAAACATACAAAATGAAAGTGAAAACTTTACTTTCAGCATCCAAGATAAAAGATGTGATTATGAACATAATTTATTTACTTATTTTCGTTTATTCACGCCTGGTAAATCGCTTCACCCAAGCATGCAAGGACTTTGGCTTCACATCAGCCTAACGAAAACAAATGTGCTGGGTCAGGATGTGGATGTTGCACCAGTTATCACTATCGATAACTATGAATTGGGGGAGCCGTGCTGGTGTAATGGCTTCGGTGTTGTACTGGCGACCAGGTGTTCATGGTTCAAACCCGGGCGTCGGCGTTTGAAGAAATGTTTACGGCCGGAAATTTGACTGAATAGCCTGAACGGCTCCTGTGATAAACCCTCTGTGGATGGGAAGGAGCGAAGCTCCTGACCGGGTTGGAAGGAAAGTCCTCAGGTTCCCCAGCCTCGCAATGACATGTCATTGGGCCGAAGGGCTGAAAGCCCAAGTGCTGCTGGTTAAGGAAAAAAAAAAACTATAAATTGGCAGTGGTGCACCACTTCACATACCTGGGGTCTACCATCAGCAGCAAACTCTCTCTAGACACAGAAATTGATAGCCGCATTGACAAAGCTGCAGCCATCTTTATTACACATAAGGAAGGGAAACCCGAGGCCTGTAAACGGTAAATTAATATGAAACAAATATAAAGGTATGTTATCAGGCACTCGCAGAAAATAAAGAAGTAGAACACCAGACAACAGAAAAACAACAGACATGAGTGGCTTACCCAGGATTTGAACACTGGACTTTCCGTGCGACAACCCCGCCTAGCCATGCAAGTGAATCACACTATCCTCAATAGGCTGAACTGCCCATGGTGGACTTCCGGTGTCGCGTATTGTGGTTCGCACTGATGACCTGCCATTGAAACATCATTTTTTGATGATGCGTAGATGGCAGGGAGGATAGTGTGATTCACTTGCATGGCTAGGCGGGTTTGTCGCACGGAAAGTCCAGTGTTCAAATCCTGGGTAAGCCACTCATGTCTGTTTTTTTTCTGTTGTCTGGTTTTCTACTTCTTTATTTTCTGCGAGTGCCTGATAACATACCTTTATATTTGTTTCATATTAATTTGCAGCCATCTTTGCCCGTCTCACAAAAGACATCTTCTACGGGCAACTGGTAGATGCAAAAGAACAATCGGGCGACCACAGCTGAGGTTCAAAGATGTGTGCAAGAGAGATATGAGAGCACTGGACATAAATCCAGCAACGTGGGATGATGAAACTGTCAGGCCACTACAGCTGAGGTTCAAAGATGTGTACAAGAGAGACATGAGGACACTGGACATACATCCTGCAACCTGGGAGGAAGGAACTGCCGATTGCACCAAGTGGCGATGCTCCCTACGCCGTCAACTGAAATTGGGGGGGAAAAGAAACTCTCACAACAAGCAGAAGAGAAAAGAACACGCTGAAAGGAACACGAGGGAAAAAAAGCAGCTGAGGGCTATCACCTCACGGTCGCATTCCCTGTCGTGAAATTCTAATCCACATATATAAATTAAAACGTAAATGTAAAGTCTAACAAATAAATTCTATAAAAGGAAGAAGAATGGTAAAGAACAGTGCTGTCACAATGACAGCACTCGAAATCCCCTTTGTTTTATGCTTCGTCTGCAAATTGTAACGTTTCCACGTTAAATATAAGCCACTGCATAAATACAAGCGTTTCCACAACACATTAAAACGGGTATTGCATTTCTAAGAAAAACATTGAGAGGCACACTGCGTAATGACCTAAATTAATCCTAACATTAATTATACTACGTTACCAAAACGAACGAACAGATGGACTCAGATAGAAAGAAGGGAGGGCTGAAGGCAGCAACACAAGCAACACTAAACACGCGTCTCGCTATATTAATGCCACCCCTAACACGCGTGTAAGGCCACATGCACTAACTTTATTTCAGACGGACAGTGATAAAAACACTACCCTTCCCAGAGTTAGGTTTTAAACCCTGAAAAACGCTTATTGGGGAAACCTGACATTCTACTGTTTTATGTCCGAAATCCTGACATTAGTCTGACAGTACAGCAGGACAGGTGGCGGTTCTAACATAAAAAAATAAAAAAAAACAACTACACGACTATCCTAGAAAATACATATTTTGAACGCAGCCACTTAGCTCCATTAAACTTATATATTTGGATTCCTTAAGACTTGCTAACAAAGAATATGTTCAGTGTTACGCAAATAGTCCAGGAATTAATAAATTATAGGCAAAAGAAAATAGTGAGGGTGTCAGACAGCCCCAAAAACATCAGAATCGCTCAGTGAAAGAATTTTAAACCACCATTGTACGGAAATAGGCCACAAGTTACATTTGAATTGATTGGATGGAATGATATGTAAGGCTAAACACGATTAGTCGGACTATAAATGCTATCTTTTGTTGTCAAGGGAGACGGAAGTAAGAGTACTTTTTTTCAAACGATTGGGTAGAGATGGCCTGATTGGTTAGGTCGGTTAATATAGTTAATTGATAGCGTTAGTTCGAGACCACTAGTTCAAATAAGCTTGATAAAGCAACAGTGCGTTGAAGCCAGCTCGTATTTTTTGCTAAATAAAAGCCTGGAACATAAGCAGATGGGAATTTGTGCCAGTATTTGTGCCAGAATTCATTGCTAGTCAACGTATCTGTGTTTATTTCCATGAATTGTGGGACTGTGGTCCTAGTATTGAAGCCGCACCTGGTCTGAGCGTTTGCTGAATCCAGAGGCTGACAGCATACTCTTGGGTCCCTATAGTAACCAGTGAGGTGTCTTCAGAAACAGCGAATAGTCGAGCAGAGGAGTCCTTGCCTGCCGCCATCACGAAAGTTAAGCCCACTGTGGCCAAAAGAGCTCAACACTATGTACCCCTCGTAAATGACACTAACTTAATTAAAGAGGGGCAATTAATTGTTTTAATGTTCGGAACTGAGACCATCTCCAATACTAGTTCCAACATACACAAGCACATGCAGTCATGATGTCTAATAAGAATCTATCTTGAAGAACAAAACCAGTATTACCTCCTATTACCACATCACAACTCACACACATAGAATACTAATATGGTATGTCAATGCAAAGACCACATTTATATCTGTGTACATAATATTTGAAATTACATGTTATTATATTGCCTGGTTCACTGTGTAGTTGAATCAGGATCACTATTGTAGAGAAAATCAATACATATGTACATATCTGAAATTTATCATTGAATCTTTTAAGATAGTCTTCTAGAGTGTTGACTGTTTGTGAGTGTCACAGTATTGTCAAGTGTGGTGGAATAATTAAATTGTTTATCTGTTGTTGTTGTGGTGACTTACACTTCATCATTTGCATAACCCTAGACATATAACGTTGCCAACACAATATTCCAGAATAATTCTGACTGAGATATAAATATGTGGCAGTAAGTAAGGTTATCTGTAAAACACTACACATATTAGATACAGATACCTTCATAGCTGATCTCAGTCAGTACACTAAGTCCCTATAAATATTTATATCATCCCACTTTACCTTATATATTGGGGTCCGGCCCGGGATTTTGAATCTCTTACTAGTATAAATATTGGGGGTAATTCACTTCAGGGAATATAAAAAGTTAAAAGGTATCCTTGGGTGGAATTAAATAAGGTTGAGCTCTTGGTGCCTGTTTTGTGTATTGGATATATAATTACAGATTATATTGTTTAGTTAGATATTTTATTTAATTACCTGGTAGAAAATGGCGGACCTGGCCAAATTTCGATCTGCTGCTGTACAGACTGCAAAAGAGTTGGGATTAGAGGGGCAAGTTATGATTACCTATGTCACTACTGAATGTGACAAATTTATTGAACGGGAAGAAAGAAGATTAGAAAAAGAGGCCGAAAGAAGGTTAGAGGCTGAAAAGGAAATTAAGAGGTTGCAGATTGAGGCTGAGGCTAAGAGGTTGCAGATTGAGGCTGACAAAGAGGCTAAAGCATTGGAGGCAGAAAGAGAAGACAAGCGATTGGCTGCAGAAAGAGAAGAGAAGAAATTAGCTGCAGAAAGAGAAGAGAAGAGATTAGCTGCAGAGAGGGAAGCAGAAAAGGAGGAGAAGAGATTACAAAGGGAACATGAGCTACGACTAAGGGAGTTGGAGTTTCAAGGCCATGCTCCTGAAAATGGTGCCAGTCCCTTTGCCTCTGATGCTACGGTTACTCAGGGAGCCTCAACCTCAGCTATGAACTTTCATTTAGATCATTTTGTTGAGAAAGACGATGATATTGAGAGCTATATAAATAGATACGAATTATTAGCTACCACATATGGGTTAGAGAGAGAAAGGTGGAGCTTAAAGTTATCTCAAGGACTTCGTGGGGCAGCTTATGAAGTTTTTGCCAAAATGCACAGAGATGATCAGGAAAATTATGACATGCTAAAGCAGGCTCTTTTGTTAAGATATGAAAAGAACGCAGAATTTTACAGGAAAAAATTTAGGAATGCTAAACTACTGTCAGGTGAAACCTATCACCAGTTCTCTGCACGGATAGAGACATACTTGGAGAAATGGACTTCTCTGGGGAAAACCCAAGATCTTAAGGAAATGGTCCTTATAGAACAATTAAGAGAGTCCATGGCTCCAGACCTGAGAAAGTTTCTCATGGAACAAGGTGCAGAGAGACTGGGTGAGTTGCTAAATGTTGCAGAAAGGTATCAAGCGGCCCAAGCAGAAGTATCAGGTAATAAAAAGAAACAGGTGGATAATTTTAGGGCACCACAAAACTTTAATGAATTTGATCATAGAGATCAAAACAAAGGTAAGCACCAGTTTGATAGGCCACGAAATGACTATAAAAATAAAACCCCACAATTCAATGAAAGGAAATATGATAACAGGAAACCCTTCAGACAGGAAGGAAAATATTGTCAAATATGCAGGATGCATAATCATAATACTAGTGAATGTGGTAGGAAGGTTCCTCCATATCACGCGGCATGCATGATAACAGTGGACAAGGGGAAGAAGAAACTGACAGAGAATCATATAAATCTTCAACATCCCCCCATCTGTGAAGAAGTGACATGTAATGGGGCCAAGGTTAGGTGCCTTTACGATTCAGGTTTAGAATATGACTCAGTTGTGAGTGCAACCCTAGTGCACCCTGAACAGTATACCACAGAGAAAGTGGAGATACAAGGGGCCGTAAAGGGAATATCCACCATGACACTTCCCGTAGCCGAGATCAATGTAGAGACAAGGTACGTGGAAGGAGTGATTAGAGCAGCCGTGTGTGACGATCCTAATTACCCGCTGGTGTTAGGAAGTAAATATGTTTTTCTAGGAAGCCCTGTAAAACCTGTGGTAATGGCCACGCTTCAGGTCAGGTCGACCCCTAGTAGAAAGGAGGAGGAACCCCCATTAACCTTTTCTGATAAACAGATGAGAAAGGCCCAGGCAAAGGACAAATCATTAAAACCTTGCTTTGACAAATTACTAAACAGCCATGCACACCCTAAGAAAGGACAATTTTACTTGAGGGATGGACTGCTCCACAGGAAGGCGGGAGCAGGACCCAAAGGATATGGACAGTTGGTACTCCCAACCCCCTACAGAGAAGAAGTGATGGCAAAATCACATGTTGTACCAGACGGTGGACACCAGAGAAATGGGACTACCCGTCAAAGGACATCAGAAAAATTCTATTGGCCCCAAGTAGCTGCTGATATTGCACAATTTGTGGGGGCCTGTGAAAAATGTAGCAAGGTACAGTCCCCAAGTTGGGAAAATCATAATCAGATGCCAGCCAAGCATTCTGAAACATATGGGCCTAACATTAACAAGGAAAATAACAATAATAAGGTTGACATAGAGGATAGGTATCCACCTTTCCCCCAACAGTGTTCACCAAAAATATTTAGATTCGCAACTCTGAGAAAGGCATCCAGAGAAAATAGAAATTCAGACCAGTCAACCCAGGGACAGTTTGAAGCCGCATTTAGGGAGCTGGCTGACATTGACATTGAAGATGATCCGCCTAAGTTAAAACCGAAACAAATTGTTAACATAAGAACAGTGGGCAGTGGACGAGTGAGCAATTCGGGAAATGCTCACAGCGCTTCACACTATGGCTATTAACTTAGCATTAAAAGGGCACTGGTGACATTGGTAGTCACCCGACCCCACACCGTCCAAGGGAAATTATTGATCGGACCCTGGATGGAGATAACCCACACATCTTTTAGCAATGCTAAGGGCGAATTGATTTCTGATGCAGAAACTCATTTCCCCACATATTATCTTAATTCTCCAGATTGTCGGTAGGCGAAACTATAGTTGGTGAATATAGCCTCCATTTGAGCGGCACATTATAGAACATTATAAATATATTATTAGAAGGGTGTTTCCACATTCAATCCCGCCTGAGATCAGACAAATTGTTGGCTGTGAACATTTCGGAGGAGCAGAGTGTCTCCATTGTTACCTTTTGAATTGAGGATAGTCCGAGTGTTTATTAAGGCTGATCCGGAAATTATTGGATCCCCTCCACAACTCAGATAGCACCATATAGATCAACTCCTCATAACGTACAAATTGAGGAACATCTAATATTCTCGGGACATGTCGTTGAGCAGACTCAGCGAAGAGAAAATGGTGAATATTGATTGCTAAGCAGTAGTAAGACAAGCCGTAACACTTGCAGCTGTACAGTAACATATCTGAAATGGATTCTTGGATTGCAGAGGTCTGAGGCAACCTTCGTCAGTAGTGCTTACTTTGACTTGACCCACCTGCATTAATCCATGAGCAAAATAAAATTAGAGAAACGTTGATGCAGATTTTTTAAGCCGCCATCCGTGCGATGAAAATCAAAGAAATCACCAGGCATAGACATAAATTTCTCTATGTGTATGTAGAATTATAGACTGACGTATAACGTCTGTTTTAAGAGGGGAGGATTTGTCGTGAAATTCTAATCCACATATATAAATTAAAAAGTAAATGTAAAGCCTAACAAATAAATTCTATAAAAGGAAGAAGAATGGTAAAGAACAGTGCTGTCACAATGACAGTACTCGAAATCCCCTTTGTTTTTATGCTTCGTCTGCAAATTGTAACGTTTCCACGTTAAATATAAGCCACTGCATAAATACAAGCGTTTCCACAACACATTAAAACGGGTATTGCATTTCTAAGAAAAAACATTGAGAGGCACACTGCGTAATGACCTAAATTAATCCTAACATTAATTATACTACGTTACCAAAACGAACGAACAGATGGACTCAGATAGAAAGAAGGGAGGGCTGAAGGCCGCAACACAAGCAACACTAAACACGCGTCTCGCTATATTAATGCCACCCCTAACACGCGTGTAAGGCCACATGCACTAACTTTATTTCAGACGGACAGTGATAAAAACACTACCCTTCCCAGAGTTAGGTTTTAAAACCTGAAAAACGCTTATTGGGGAAACCTGACATTCTACTGTTTTATGTCCGAAATCCTGACATTAGTCTGACAGTACAGCAGGACAGGTGGCGGTTCTAACATAAAAAATAAAAAAAAAAACAACTACACGACTATCCTAGAAAATACATATTTTGAACGCAGCCACTTAGCTCCATTAAACTTATATATTTGGATTCCTTAAGACTTGCTAACAAAGAATATGTTAAGTGTTACGCAAATAGTCCAGGAATTAATAAATTATAGGCAAAAGAAAATAGTGAGGGTGTCAGACAGCCCCAAAAACATCAGAATCGCTCAGTGAAAGAATTTTAAACCACCATTGTACGGAAATAGGCCACAAGTTACATTTGAATTGATTGGATGGAATGATATGTAAGGCTAAACACGATTAGTCGGACTATAAATGCTATCTTTTGTTGTCAAGGGAGACGGAAGTAAGAGTACTTTTTTTCAAACGATTGGGTAGAGATGGCCTGATTGGTTAGGTCGGTTAATATAGTTAATTGATAGCGTTAGTTCGAGACCACTAGTTCAAATAAGCTTGATAAAGCAACAGTGCGTTGAAGCCAGCTCATATTTTTGCTAAATAAAAGCCTGGAACATAAGCAGATGGGAATTTGTGCCAGTATTTGTGCCAGAATTCATTGCTAGTCAACGTATCTGTGTTTATTTCCATGAATTGTGGGACTGTGGTCCTAGTATTGAAGCCGCACCTGGTCTGAGCGTTTGCTGAATCCAGAGGCTGACAGCATACTCTTGGGTCCCTATAGTAACCAGTGAGGTGTCTTCAGAAACAGCGAATAGTCGAGCAGAGGAGTCCTTGCCTGCCGCCATCACGAAAGTTAAGCCCACTGTGGCCAAAAGAGCTCAACACTATGTACCCCTCGTAAATGACACTAACTTAATTAAAGAGGGGCAATTAATTGTTTTAATGTTCGGAACTGAGACCATCTCCAATACTAGTTCCAACATACACAAGCACATGCAGTCATGATGTCTAATAAGAATCTATCTTGAAGAACAAAACCAGTATTACCTCCTATTACCACATCACAACTCACACACATAGAATACTAATATTGTATGTCAATGCAAAGACCACATTTATATCTGTGTACATAATATTTGAAATTACATGTTATTATATTGCCTGGTTCACTGTGTAGTTGAATCAGGATCACTATTGTAGAGAAAATCAATACATATGTACATATCTGAAATTTATCATTGAATCTTTTAAGATAGTCTTCTAGAGTGTTGACTGTTTGTGAGTGTCACAGTATTGTCAAGTGTGGTGGAATAATTAAATTGTTTATCTGTTGTTGTTGTGGTGACTTACACCTCATCATTTGCATAACCCTAGACATATAACGTTGCCAACACAATATTCCAGAATAATTCTGACTGAGATATAAATATGTGGCAGTAAGTAAGGTTATCTGTAAAACACTACACATATTAGATACAGATACCTTCATAGCTGATCTCAGTCAGTACACTAAGTCCCTATAAATATTTATATCATCCCACTTTACCACATTCCCATTGGTCAGTTATGACTGAAGGGTCCACTACTAATACTATCACGTGTGGCCATAGTTGTTTGTACTTATGCTAAGCGTCCTTACGGTTTCTGATTTCAGTTAGAAGACGATTTTTTTTTTTTTTTTTTTTTTTTTTGGTTCGGTTTTTGCCTTCTTCTGGCGAGGCGCGTTCCTTTCAGCCTATTTGGTTATATCAGAGCGCATTTACCATTTTTTTTTAAAGTCATCTCTGTTGATTGCTAACCCGATCAGCGTTGATAGATACTAAGTCCTGAAAAGGACCAACATTATCTATCTGCTAGCATAAAACCCTAGAAAGGACTCGCCAGCAACGCCAACGCCCGAGATAGTCTTAGAAGTCGATACATTTACGTCATAATAAGGGAATTCCATACATTGTGGACTCACTCATGATGATGTGCCAAAATTCGACACTCAATCCGCGTTCTATCGTGTCAACACTGTATATATGTGGATTACAAGAAAATGGGGACAAAGAGAAGCAGAGAAATAAACACTTTATTAAATCATTTACGAGCAGAAGGATTGCAAACTCTAGAGGAATGCTTCCAGATAGAAAATATGAGACAGTATTAAAGGAAAAAGACAACATATCATTGAAGAAGACAATAAAATGTGAAATATAAGTGAGCGTATTGAAAATATTTGTTTCAAACTATATAAATTGTTTCTTCCTGTTTCCTTTCTTTGTCAAATGCTATTTTTCACGACAGAACATCTTCAAATATAGCCAAATGTTTACGCCAGCTTTTATCTGGCCAGTAGAAGCGTGTATCTCATCCCATTGTCCTGTGTTTGCCAGATGCAGCGCTATGTATTGTATTTTTGGCAGTTCGGCCTGCTAAATCTGGAATAAAAGTTTGCACTAACGGTAAACGTCTGTCATTTTCGGTTTACCGCCTTCTTCCTGTCGATCAGGTTGGATATGATCAAAGATTTTTCGCGTTTGATCGAACTTAACATCCCTCCTGTCTTTTTCCCCTCCTATTAATTCTCGCTCTATTTCTCGTTGTCTCTCAGCGTTGGCTTAAATTATAGAAACTATTTTGTTAATGCATGTTCTTCTGCTTCCCTTATTTTTCCTTTATGAGCTTCTGTTCTATCGCATTATGTTCTCTCTTGGTCATTTCGGCTACTCATTGTTCTGTACGTATATGTATGCAGGTATTATGTCTGAACTATCTCAAGATATAGGTACGGTAACTGTTTGTTTTTTAATGAAAGCATCAGTCATTTTATGAACCTATCTTTCCGTCTATCGATTTGTCTGTGTTGTCCGTCTGCCTATTTGTCTGGAGTCTGCTTCTCTGACTCTTACATCCACAACACAAACATCTAAACGTTTCCATTTCTAATGTATTTTATTGCTTGTGCTATCATTCACGGTGCATTCTTGTGTTCATTATCAGAAAGACAAATATCAATTTTTCAAATGTCGATAAACTGGTGTGTCATTAAACGGTCTAACAAACAATGACCTTTTCGTTTATAAGGTGAATAAACATCCGTAAAATCAAGTAAAGCAATTCCTCGGTCTTATGATGTTCGATTAGCGCTTTTTCGATATTTTGTGCCATACTTCTGTTTTAGGCTTTAAAAATTCGATCCAACGCTGAGCCCTAAACTTGATGGGAGGCAGGAATATAACTTTCACATGCTCATCAAGTTTGTGACCGGGTCTGTTAGCCAGTCAATGGTGTTGTGCGCAGGTAAATATTTTGACGTGAGCTAACTCTTTGTACGTTCTGGTTCAAGTGGTTACAGGCCTTTCGCCTGAGCTGGAAATTCTTGACCTTAGTTTATTCTTCTTCCCAGTATTCGTTCGTACCCTTTTTGGTTTAGTGAATAGCAACCTCGTATAATGGTTTGTCAAAGTAATCCACTGTAACGTTCCAAAGAAAACTCAGCAATGTAGAAAAATAAAATATAGTTTATTAACGTCATTAGAACAGCAATGTTATTGACACAATGGTGAAGTACTTGTTTCTTGCTTACACAAAGTAGTGGGTATCCAAAATGAAAGTGTATATCCACAGGAATAATATATCCAATAGAATAAAATACAAACTTGTCTACTTAAAGACTAACTTGTCTACTTAAAAATACTTGTCTAACTTGAAAACTTGTCAAGTTAAAATCTTGTCTTGATAATCTCAAAGACGAGTTCACCTAACACTATCTGTAAAATCCTCTCGCCTAATGAATCCTAAAAATCTGTAAAAGCCTGTCTATCGCCCACGTCTCTCCGTTTTATACTACTTCTTCTTTTTTCCCGCCAATTTTCACACGATGCTTTCTTTTTTCACACGGTACAATTATCTACATTTGCACACGCTTTCTCAGCTTTTCGACTTTTTCCACACGTCTCTCTCTCTAACAACGGAAAAAACCCAGATTAGGAACTCTCACTTTCACAAAATGTTCCATTCAAAAACATGCATTTACTATTTTGTTATTCTGGGACAGCTTTACAATGCCTCTCTCAAAGCCGTTAACTTTTCATGATACTGTGTTTTGTGCACAAATGTCTTAACTGCTTTTAACGTTGTTATTCTCATTGTATGTGGTTTTTAACACGCATTAATGGTAGTGTATGTCAAGCGGTCACAAGTTCATTCAGGGTTGTAGGATGGCCAAGATGCACTGTCATTGCTAGCAAAATTAAGCATGACCCCAAAATGGAATGCAGTTCTTTGGCAATCCGTAACATTGAACAAAATATTAATTGCTAGAAAGTGTTTCTTGAAGAGATAAAGAAGATGGCAAAGCAAACTCAATTCGTTGTTTGTTTTTTTTATTTTTTTAAAGTCTCCTGAATATCTTCTGCCCCCACTGACCTGACAGCTACGCCTTCTACATCTGGAGAAAAACGTTCTCAGCACCAAAAATACCTCCTGCCAAACCAGACGTTTGACAGTTCTGCCGTGACTTACTGTGGCCATAAGCGACGGAGGTAACAGCGATTAAAGTTCTATAATATTTTTTTATTTTTTTTAAGGTATAATCTTCTTCTTGAATCCTTAGCCCCTGGCTGACAAAACAAGCAGTGGCCATCACACCTAGTGGTGTCTTATAGGGCAGCAACAAACTGTCCCCCATTTTGCTCGGTAGGTGGCCATCCTTTGTGCCGTGCCGCAACTCTAGGTCATGCTTTGTATCTAGACTATTGTTCCACAATCTGGGATGTTTGTTCTGTCTCCAACACAAAAAGGCTCCACTCGCTTCAAAAACGCGCAATGCGCCTTGTTGCTGATTAACACCAATCACATTGTATAGATTTATATAATTATCTTCAAATATTACTCCTCAGAAAGAGCTTCCTCTTTAACAAAGGGAAATATATTCACAAAATCCTGTCACATAATGCTCCAAAGTATCTTTGGCCGCTTTTAAAATATAATGAAAGACGATGTCAGCGCTTAAACAAATTACAGGAACCCAAGCCCAGGCTAGACCTATTTAAGACTAGTTTGGCTTACTCAGCTGCTCATCTTTGGAACAATCTTCCCAATGACCTGAAAAACGCGCACAGTCCTTACTCATACAATCGTATACTGTTCAAATACTTTATGAGTGTTGATTATATGCCACCCTAACTGATTGTGTTGTACTTTTATCTAATATACTGTATAGAGGCTCTGATGATCTAGTTTTTCATTACAATATACTTATTCTTAATTTTGTGATCAGGTACTGTTAATGTATGCTGTTATACTACCTTGTAATGTTGTATTGCCCTTAAATTAATACTTTAAGTACGCTGGAGAATGTTTGAGTAACAGTAACAAAAGATGAGCACGAGGAAGGAAGAATGCAAGAGGGGACTGTGCCCGATTTTCAACCCTTGGCAAATTAATTGCTTTCGTATATGTCTATCTAACTATCTACCTAGTCTGATTCTGGTCTTGAGTTTGGGACGGCAAAGACAGCGAGGAAAGTAACTGTTTACCCCACCTCATCTTGATGAACCTATCATTACATTCATTGCAGCAGTATCTGCTATGAGACTCAAAGCTGCTCACCTCTCGTAAAGTTTTTCGCGTGCACTGGAAAAAACAGTCCCTGAGTCATTCAGTAGCAGACCGTTTGAATATTTCACGAGTTCTTATAACACACCTCTGAATATTTCTCAAATCACTAATTTACTGTGGAGGAATTCGATTTTTATCAGTCTTGTTGTTTGTTTGTTTGTTTATTTTACTTTTTTATTTATTTATTTTTTTTTTTTTCATTTTCATTATTTTTTTCATTATTTTTTTTAATTATTATTATTATTTTTTTTTAAATTCTTTATTTTTAAATTTTTTTATTTTATTTATTTTTTTGCTTTAATTTATTTTTTTTACAAAAATACTTTAATTACGATGATTATTGCAAATGTATGATGTTATATTACTTTTATAATGATAAATGCCTTAATAATGCTTAAAGTAAATGTGAGGATGAAAGGATATAGTATACATGATGAAAGAGAGAGGAAGGGCAGAATGTCAGACGTGCCTGCGTGCCCAATTCTTAACCCTTTGAAAATAAAGTTCGTTCGTTCGTTCTCAGCCACCAACATTCTCTGCCAGGTTGTCTTTGGTCCGTCTCTCTTTGTCTACCCAGTAACTACACCAGGCCATTGTGTAGATATCGGGTATATTTTAAATTCCCGTCCATGTTAACCGACATTTATATATTTCCGCACTGTTCTTGTCTATTTTAATAGACACCGTTGTACCTCGTTTGTCAGTGCACATAGACTGGATGTTGATATTTTACCGCATTTATCTATGATAATAAACCGGATGCTAGTATTTTATTATGCGTGTATAATGCGCGGTTGATGTTGCAAAGTTACCGTAGCGGGAACCACAACAAACCCTTTTACTGTCAACGCGGTCCCATAGGCAAACATCATTCAACTGCCATTGAGCTGTAACAAGGACCGGTTATTAACGAACATAAGCAAACAGACGAGGATCCCTTCAGAGCCCTGGAGAACAGCCTTTATTGTGGGCTAGGGATGGATGAATAGGGTAATGCTTTTGTATGTAAATGAGAGTGGGCGATGATTAGGGAGTTCTCATTGCGTTGGGAAATATATGGAAATGACAAGAAATTTAGTGTAATACAGAAATAGGAAACTTCAACTCAAATGTCAAGTCAGACCAGATCTATTGTGAGGCTTTCAAACATGGAGAATAGCAAAACTGGCAAACAAAAAGGCATAGACATTCATAAATGGGTGTTTGCACAGAATAGCAAGATTGAAGTGGTATGACAAGATCACCAATGTGGTACTAACTGAAAGAACCAGATCACCAATGTTATACTGACTGAAAGAACCAGATCACCAATGTTATACTGACTGAAAGAACCAGATCACCAATGTTATACTGACTGAAAGAACCAGATCACCAATGTTATACTGACTGAAAGAACCAGATCACCAATGGTATACTGACTGAAAGAACCAGATCACCAATGTTGTACTGACTGAAAGAACCAGATCACCAATGTGGTAATGACTGAAAGAACCAGATCACCAATGTGGTACTGACTGAAAGAACCAGATCACCAATGTTGTGTTGACTGAAAGAACCAGATCACCAATGTGGTAATGACTGAAAGAACCAGATCACCAATGTTGTGTTGACTGAAAGAACCAGATCACCAATGTTGTACTGACTGAAAGAACCAGATCACCAATGTGGTAATGACTGAAAGAACCAGATCACCAATGTGGTAATGACTGAAAGAACCAGATCACCAATGTGGTACTGACTGAAAGAACCAGATCACCAATGTTGTGTTGACTGAAAGAACCAGATGAGTGGAGCAAGATGTGTGAAGAAGACACTTGTGTTGGATTGGACACACGCTGATAAAACCTGTTGATAGCATTAGAAGGCTGTACTTGTTCTGGAATCTCCAGTGTAAGAATAATGAGGGTCACCAAAAAAACAAAATGGAGAAGGAAATCAGGCATAGACATAACAAAGATGAAGATGACATGGAAAGATCTTAAGCGGACAGCACGGGACAGCACAGGACAGGACAGCAAAGCACAGGACAGGACAGCACAGGATAAGACAGCACAGGATAGGACAGCACAGGACATGACAGCACAGGACAGGACAGCACAGCACATGACAGGACAGCACAGGACAGCACAGCACAGGATAGGACAGCACAGCACAGGACAGCACATCACAGGATAGTACAGCGCAGGATAGCACAGGACAGCACAGCACAGCAAGGACAGTACAGCACAGGAGAGGACAGCACAGGACAGGACAGCACAGGACAGGACAGCACAGGACAGCACATGACAGGACAGCACAGCACAGCACAGGACAGCACAGCACATGACAGCACAGCACAGGACAGCACCGCACAGGACAGGACAGCACAGTACAGCATAGCACAGGATAGAACAGGACAGCACAGGACATCACAGCATAGGATAGCACAGGACAGCATATGACAGCACAGCACAGCACAGCACAGGATAGCACAGGACAGGAAGGTGTGGGATGTATGTGTTGAAGACTTGTGCTGCAGTGGAGCTAAAAGCTAATGAACGTCTATAAACATGAATATTTGTATACTGTGCCAGAGGGTGAGCAATGGCTGTACAATTAAGCAGGTGAGACACATCATTGATTGTATACTAGGTGGGAGTCAGTAATATTTGTTTACGTTGGTGGGAGTCATGCATGATTGTATAAGGTCGTAGTTGATAGCATTTGTTGTGAATATTGATGTGAGTCATGGGCGGACTAAGCGTGGAACATTATAGGGCATTGTCCGAGGACCCACGCCAGTAAGTGAAGCACACGCTTCCCTGACTTACTATTTTAGCCTTCTTCTTCTTTCTTTGATCCTTAGCCGCCGACCGTCAAAGCAGTCAGCGGCCATTACGCCTGGTGGCGTCTTGTAGGGCAACAACAAATTGATTCCACTTTGCTCGGTCGGCGGCCATTCTTCGTACAGTGCCCCAACTCTGGTTCATTCTTTGCATCTCAGCCTCCACAGTCCTCCGCCAAGTTGTTTTTGGTCGGCCTCTCTTTCGTTTTCCTTCAGGGGTCCATAGCATAGCTGTTCTTGTGATGGCATCGGGGTCTCTTCTGAGGACATGGCCAACCCAGCTCCAGCGTCTGCCAGCTATGATGGTGTGCATGTCCTCTTGCTTGCTTCGAGTAAGCAGATCTTGGTTGGGGCTTTCACCACTGTCAGTCATACGAGCCTGAGACTCCGGATGTCCGTCCCGCAGCAAAGTTTTTCCATTTATTGTTGTTTCCGTAACGTGCGATTTTTTTTACATAGACAGGGGTGTCAGCCCTGTGCTAAAACCCCCAACCTGGAGGACCAGAGTACCAGCTTTTGTCTGACCCCTACCCACGCAGACCAGTCCAGCTTGGTTGAACCTACCAGGAGTAAATCTCCCACTGGCATAGCTCTGGGGATTGTCAGGGTACACAAGCCGCCATACCGCTACAAGGTATAGGTACCATTTTAGCCTAGTCCAGTAATAATCATGCTGATAGCTCGCATCTTTCATGGACCAATACTTCACTGAATATACATGCTCAAAGACCAGCTTTACTCATGTTATATAGTCTGCCTTCTAAGTGAAGCAGTTTCTGATAACAGTCCCTTATGGTTGTGATAATCGGTGATATCTGATAACAGTCCGTTATGATTGTGATAAGCGGTGATAACTTAAGACCGGACGACAAGAGCGATTTAGACAACTGGAGACACACATGAAGGGGATGAAGAAGGCATGAAAAAAGGCCTGCAGCGGATGGCACGGGACGGGACAACTTAGCAGACTTTTGTTAAAGACCTTCGTTCCTTGGGTAGCTAAAGGTGGTGGTGATGATGATGATTAAGATGATGATCATGTATTAATTTTGTGCCCGAGGCTTCCTTTTATCCTAGGGACGCCATTATTCACATCTTTACAAGTAAGTGCCCTTGTTGTAACCCAGACTACCTGGAGTAGCAAACTACATCCGAGATTGATTGGTCTGAAAAATAATTTCAGAAGTACAGTAAAATAGGCAACGGTCGCACTGAATGAAGCGCTTAATGTACCTTACATCTAGTTACAAACATCTTTTCAAGAACCACTGAAAGAAGCGCTTATGTACCTTACATCTAGTTACAAACATCTTTATCAAGAACCACTGAAAGAAGCGCTTAGGTACCTTACATCTAGTTACAAACATCTTCATCAAGAACCACTGAAAGAGGCGCTTATGTACCTTACATCTAGTTACAAACATCTTCATCAAGAACCACTGAAAGAAGCGCTTATGTACCTTACATCTAGTTACAAATATCTTCATCAAGAACCACTGAAAGAAGAGCTTATGTACCTTACATCTAGTTACAAATATCTTCATCAAGAACCTTTGAAAGAAGATGAAAGCAAAAATGGAAATTAAGCAGAAGTTAACTCTGATGAAGAAAAGCCTGAGTAAAACGTACATGAAATGGCCCGTAAGAGTGTTTAATCATAAGCGGTGATATCACGTTTACCTTGGTCAAGGGCTTAGCCAGCAAATGAAAAATTGTG
>JAMPIV010012800.1:0-35402 GCA_024509875.1 Oreohelix idahoensis | reverse complement strand
TATATAGAATGATGATTTCATGAACCACCATTACAAGAGCTGGTGTGCTTTATGCGGGTTTCTCAAAGAGAACAAAAAGCAGAGGTAGTCCCAAGATCCACATGGAGCAGGGAGTGGATGGTGATAGAAATAATGTACATGCTTATTATATTAACCTTTTCAACCAGGGCAAATGTAAATGTAAACGTGTTCTATAAATGCAATGGATGTTTTACGCTCACTGGGATTAATATTAATGCTCAGAAAGGGTAAAGTTCTGAGGCAGATGGGATGGTGGAATGAAAAAAGGGGAGTGGGGGGGGGGGGGAGAAGAGGCTGATTTTGTGTCAGGAAACCCAAATACTCAGAAGGGTATTTGTTTCTCTTTTATTTCATGATACTAGTCGGTGGTACCAATTGGTAGTGCTATCTGTGGAACATGTGAGGGGTATAAGTGGTCTGCAGTCTAAACTAGACACCTACAGCAGACGTGTTTTAACAGACGCTGGACCATCTTCGCAATTACCCCACAATACTACGAGGGACGTGTTGCGGCCACCAGATTTGTCCAGTGACGAGAGTGAACCAGTCTATAACCAGCAAAGAACAAGCATCGGCTGGAGCAGAAACAAACCTACATTTTACTGGCAGCTATGTACCCATTCCAAGCTGCCAAGTGAACTCTCTACTTACGATTTTTTTTTCAAATCAGACCATCACCTGTGAGGACATTTCTAAAATTATATCTAAATTCACCTCACCCTTTTTTATTTTTACAATTGTTAACGATAATTGACTATTAAAATGTGTTACCTGTAAATATTCAAATTTATTGTTGATTGAGGCATTTTGAGTAAACTGCACCCGTATGTCTCAGTCATTTTTAAATATTTATAACAGAGCTAATTAAGTAATATGTTACTGAGTTAAATCAGTTGGGGGCTCATCAGAACGGGAAAAAATCCTAACTCATAGAAGGTCGGGAAGGATACAACGTTTACATTGCCTGGATCCTATCAGCTGTAGTACTTGATTTCTTTAAAATTCACATGAGACTCTTTAGAATTGAAGCACCATTCTTCAATTCAGATCTCTACCTGAAGTAATCTTGAGCGAAAGTAAAGCCACTTTTGAAGACCCTCAGTAGATACTATGAATGTTGGCCACTGTTGGACTATCACTGCAGAGCAATGGGAGTAAATCCCATGTCAGTAACTAAAGAAGTAAAATATACATCAATAAAAAAAAAACCTCTCACAATACAACTGGAAAAAACATTACGATAGAAGAACGTAACATACAGTGGCTACAAGATAATATTATAGAGCACAACAATGTTTTCCCCTAGTGGGTTATTTACAAGCATCATCATCATCAAGTACCATGAATGGTGGCGTGGGAGATCATGTCACTCCACAACTTCAATTCTACAGTACTATTTACCAGTTCTGTTGTTGATTTCTCTCCATGCTATGATCTCAAACTGCCCAGTATCTTCTCTCTTTGTCGTCCTCAATATCATTTTCCTTCTATCATACCGGCTGTCATGGTATAATCCAGCTTCCTTCTTCTCATAACATGCCCAAAAAACCTGGATTGCTTCCTTCTCACATGAGGAAATAGCTTCCTTTGCGCCTTGACTTCTTTCAGGACGTCATCATTACTCTTTTTAGCAGACCGTGGTATTTTTAACATTCTTCTATAAAACCACACCTCTGAGGCCTCTAGTTGTTTTTCTACTTGCTTGCTAATTGTCCATGACTCACTTCCGTATGCCAGGGCTTGCTCTATATAACACTGAAGAACTCAGTTTCTTATTTCCATTGACGAAGAGTTGTTGAACAAAATACTTTCCATTTTATAGAATTCTGTTTTTGCTTCGGCTATTCTACTCTTCAGTTCTGAGATGCATCCTCCTCTTCTTCCTTCTTCTTCTTCGTACACTCTCAGACGTCTACTTTAATATTTTCACAGAAAGCAGTGGTCAGCTTCAGGCTGTTTGTATGTAGAGTTTTTTCTCTCCGAAAATGGAGTTGTGACAGACATATGTGCTTCCTATGTTCCTCATATGTTGGGCATCTTTGAAGTAGATGTTCAGGCGTCATTTGATCATTGCCACATTTACACTCATCAATAAATCCTATCGTTAGCTTGTTGAATAGATGATTTCCCAATTTTTTGTGGCCCGTGCGAAATCTGAAAATTGTCTCGTGTTCTTTCCTGTCATGCATCTTCCATTCGATATTAATTAACGTGCCCAGTTCATGTGAAACTGTTGACTTCTTTACAAGCACGCCTTTTTTTTTTTTATATAAACAAAAATATGTCTAACAAAATTAGTTAAACAGTGTGTTGTTTTAAGTGTCTTCTGGAAGCAGCAGATCGTTAACAAATACATTATAATTCTTTATCTTCTTTTTTTTCTTTTTGCGCCTAGAGGAGCATCGACCCCCCCCCCCCCCCTACCCCAATGTAGTCACACAAATTAATTTTTACACCCGCTACCTAAATGTATCACGTATTACATAGTTCCTGGGATGGGGGGGGGGGGGGGGGGGGGGGGAAGGGGGTATCGTAAGGAGACCACCAAAAAAAAAAAACCACGGGGACTTTGGCGCAA
Source organism: Oreohelix idahoensis (assembly GCA_024509875.1). Lineage (NCBI taxonomy): Eukaryota > Metazoa > Mollusca > Gastropoda > Stylommatophora > Oreohelicidae > Oreohelix > Oreohelix idahoensis. Next base: position 32,803 of record JAMPIV010012800.1, on the reverse strand, counting down.
AATTCCTGCAAGAAACTAGATGTAGCTGTGCTCCATGCTAAGTCGGGACCAAAAATATAAATAAATGAACGGAATATTATAATTTTTTTTCATAACAGAAAAGTTGATATTAAAAAAATATTCCAAATCCCAAGATCGATATTTCGAAACCTAGATAATAATTTAGTATGTGCATATATTACTTGGATAAGTTATGTCGATATGTTACTTGGATGTGTTATGTGGATATATTGTATGGGTATGTTGTGTGGGTATGTTGTGTGGGTATGTTGTGTGCATATTTTATGTGGATATGTTATGTGGATATCTTATGTGGATATGTTACTTGGATACGCTATATGGATTTATTGTGTGAGCATGTTGTGTAGGTATGTTGTGTGGGTATGTTATGTTATGCAGATATGTTGTGGGGATATTTTCTGTGGATATATTGTGTGGGTATGTTGTGTGGGTATGTTATGTGAATATGTTATGTGGATATTTTGTATGTGTCTGTTGTGTGGATATGTTGGTGTGGGTATGTTATATGGATATGTTATGTGGGTATGGTGTGTGAGTATGTTTTTTTGCATATGTCATGTGGATGTGTAGTTATGGGGATATGTTGTTATGTGGATATGTTGATATGTTGTTATGTGGATATATTGTTATGTGGATATGTTGATATGTGGACATGGTATGTGGATATGTAATGTTAAAACGACTGTTATTACTTTGTATCACTTCAATATTTATTATTTTATGACTGTTGATTACAGAGCACGCTTTTCTATTGCTTCCTTATTGATTATTTTGTTAAACGTAACATCCATAAGCCACAGTTTGTGAAGAAAAACAAAAGTGAAACGGGTGGTCACAAACAAACTATAGCACGTGATATCTCTTACCGATGTTTGGAATGCAACGATGTATCTTATAGGTGCGTTGAGAAGGGCACATAAAATGATGACGTCATGTAGATATTTCAAACACATTGTGGAACTGTGGAGAGTTGCAGGTGTTGAATTTGGTCAGAACTGGGGTACAATAAAAGCTCTGAAAACAAACATAATTTGTGAGTAATAAACTGCTCCGAATGTATGTTTTTAAATGGTGAATGTTGTTATGTTATGCTTGATTAATCTTAATTTGATAATTACTGTTATTATTCGCTCACTAAGTGCCGTGCTGACCTGTCTTCCCAGTGGCGGCTGCAGGGAGTTTCGGTTAGTGGGGATAAATTATGTTGTAGTTACATGTGCACATACGACCGCAGGAGCATATAACAAAACTTACTTACTTACTTAGTCGTTCCCCTTCTACCGTGAGGTGTAGAGGTTTGGAAGAGAGAGCGCCAGACCATTCTATCAGCTGTCTTCTTCCTGGCATGGTTCCATTCTAGTCCTCGGTCCTTCAAAGATTGTCTAATGTTGTCCTCCCAGCGGACTCTGGGTCGTCCTGGAGTCTGGATCCCTGGCTCTTTGTTTCCCATGCTTGTCGTGGTAGCCGATCTTCTCCCATTCTGCAGACATGGCCAAATCATCTTAGTTGGGACTGTTCTATTTGGGTCTGCAGGGGGTGGGATTTTAGGCCTTGACGGATCGTCTGGTTGCGGACCATGTCTCTTCTTGTTACTTCAACCACTTTCCTCAGATACCTCATTTCTGAGGTTTGGATCTGGCTTTTGTGGGTTGTAGTCATTGCCCACGACTCGCATCCATATGCATATAACAAAACAAGAGTTTTAAGTTGATAATATCAAACACAGTTACTGTTATTGTTGAACAGTGTAGCGTTAATGCCTCCCCTGCTTTGTAGTAGTGGTCCAACAGTGGCCAAAACTCAAGAATATCTAATATGGGCTTCAATGGAGTCTATCTTTTCACAGGTTTACTCTTGGCAGAGATGTAGATAGGAGGGTAATACCGCTTCTATCACATGGGAGTCTTCACAAGATATTCAGAATAAGCGAGAACAATACTGCTTTGGCTGAGAATGTTTACCTTGTAATTCTGCCGACTTTTTTGTGAAGGATTTAAGCACTTATTAATTTCAGCTCGTTCAAGCCCCCACCCCTGATTTACTCAGTGGAATTCTATTATTCTAGTACAGCTATGTTTAGAGTGTGTGAAGTACGTTGACTGAGACAAACATGCAGTAACTTTAAAATGATTAAATCGAAGTTAAATTTGTATAATTACAAATAACACAATTTAATAATCAATGAAATTTTAACAGTTGAAAAATAATTTGAATAGTTATGAATCCAGAAAAGTTATCATCACGGTCGTTATGGATTGTTAAATGTAACAAGAAGTTCAAGTGGCAGCATATATTTGAACTTAGCTGCCAATGACGGTTCTGCTCCTTCTTATGGGTTAGTTCTTTTCACTCTGCTCACGCTCGTCTCTGGTCAAGGTTGTCGGGTGTAGCTCGTTTCCAAGAAACGTCAAGGAAAATCTACGAAGTGGGACCTTCGTTTTAAAGCTTAGGCCACTGTTCTCTTCTTGTTCTGGAGAAAGTACTTTCTGCTGGCACCACCAATAATAATAATAATAAATTCTTTAAGCACCAAACACGGCGCATAAGGCAGAAACCAGTTCTCTCCAGGTTGTTCGTTGTGACGCCACTCCTCTTAGCTCTTGCACATTATTTAGGCCCAACGTTCTTCCTTCTCTTATTATTGTTCTTCTGAGTGTTTCTTTTGGTCTTCCTTTTTTTCCGCTTACCCTCAGGAACCCAAGTGAGCGCATGTAGTGGTATTCTGTTGTTTTGCATTCGTAGGACATGACCGATATATGACCATCGTCTTTTCCTTATATAGTCGGAGACATATTTCTGCCTAGAGTCTTCTCTTATTTGTCGATTAGTCTTGAATTCTTTCCAACTGATGTTCATGAGTTTTCTAAGACATTTGTTCTCGAATGTATTCAGCTTGTTCTCCAATGATTTTGTTTTTTTCCAACTCTCACAGCCGTATGTTAACACTGAGATAACATTTGAATTAAACAGACGAAGCTTGGTATGTATATTCAATGATCGTAATTTCAGAATGTTAGATAATCTATTGAAGGCGCTAGCTGCCAAAGCAATTCTAGTATGAATTTCTCTTGTTGTGTCACCATCCTGAGTCATTTTACTGCCTAAATAATTGAAACTTTCAACTTTCAACCACCAATAACTATGGTAAAAGAATAGAACGAAACGCTCTTCTGAATACGCGTTTTCCAACCCATAGTTATGTGTTCCTATCTTTCCATACCACCATCCCAATTACTCAGACTTTACCCTCGATGAGAATTAAATGTAATCACTCTGGATAAACTTCCTTTATATTTAAATAGAATAGTTTTAGCTTTACATGACATTTAAATGAAAAGGTTAATAATACAGATAGATTCTGTTTACACATACATCTCCACTGATTGAAAAGTGTTCGCAATATAAATTGAATATGTTTTCATTTATATTAACACTGATTTGAAAAGTTTGAAACTTCCATTAAGTTTAAAATGAATATTTTCACAGAGACATTTACACTGGTGTAAAGCTTGAAAACTTACATTAATTTTAAAGTGAATATGTTTCTATGGACATTTACACTGCTTTGAAGGTGTAAGTAAACCTCCTTAAGGTTACTCATAGTACTTAGAATGTACATCATTTCTGTCATCTTTCCCTCCCTGCTCCATGTGGAACCTGGAACTACTTTATGCTTTTGGTTCTCTTTACGAAACTAGCAATAAAGCAATCACCAGCCCGTGCAGTGGTGGTTCATGAATCAGCATTCTATACGCTGAGGTTGCCAGCCTCAAATGACTGTGACATCCACTATGGAGTTTCACATATTAAATTTCACGTGGTAATATATATATATATATATATATATATATATATATATATATATATATATATATATATATATATATATATATATATATATATTATATTATTTATTTATTTATATATTATATATATATATATATATATATATATATATATATATATATATATATATATATATATATATATATATATATATATATATATATATTATATATATATATATATATATATATATATATATATATATATATAGTTAAATATATTTATTTATTTATTTATTTATATATGTTAGTTCACATGTTAGTAGTAAAATATGAAATGTAAATCACAACTTACGCCAATCCTGGCTCACAGACGTTTTGCTCAGACGAATAAATAAGACTTGAAACGGCCTCTTACACGCGTCTGGGATGTCGTTAATTTAATAAGTTCCCTCTCTGACTTCGTGTGTCAGTCCTGGTTTCCTTATTTAATATAAAAGAGATTTCCTGTGTTATGAAAGTCCGTCCAAAACTCTCCCATAAAAGGTGTCCGGTATGTTTAAGAAGGAATTCTGAATTCTAATTCTTCATTTTAGCAAGGTCTGGTATCTTGGCGAGCGATTTCTCAAGTTAAATAGCTTGAGAAAATGGTCAGATTATATTCACTGCCTTCCCATGCATTTGTTAAGCGCGCCTCAAATGATCAGCTAATCTGATTTGAATATGTTGCATGACTCAGCTAATGCGAAATTTCAAACATTACTTTTCTGAAAATGGGTTGTAAACATTCGCTTGCCCTTGGGTATGAACTTACGAACTTGTCGATAACCTCATATAACAACGTGTTCCCAATGTAACAATCATTATTTTATCAGAAAGTAATCTCTTATCTGTGTCTGTCCATTAGTTGTCTGCCCGTATTCCAAGCTTTGGTGATGCGCGTACCCGCGTCTTATTAGTGACTAAGCACTGCGCTGAGGCGATTTACGTGTTAATCAGTATACTGATATCGCTGCGCCCACGATAGCCAACATGGTTAGGTCGCTGCCACTCTTTGCAACGGAGGGAGAAATGGGTAACAACCAGACATGTCTACTTATCCCTGAGAAGGGTGTAAGAAGGAAAATGCATAATTTCTGCTGAACATAGCAGAAAAAGAAAGAAAGAAAGTGCAACAAATAAAAGCACACAATACAATTAGTACCAAAAATAAACCGATGCTGCCGGAGTGAAACAAAGATCTAGGATGATCGACCCATTTTGTGAGATACCCCCTCTCCTAAGATATTTGTAGAATTTCTAGCTATGGGGCGGTTATTTCTCGATGGGTTCTACCGTCTACCGGTTCTATCTCTCTCGTAGAGTTGTCGTCTCTTCCTTTAGCTCGGTGCTTGGCAGTGTGGGCAGTTTTCAATGTAGTCACGCACATCTGCCCCCCGTCTAGGCCAAAAGTAAACCTCTTGAAGGTTATTCATCGTAATTACTACTGAAACATGTTCTACCGATGATGAAACATGAGCCGCTTTCATGACGGAGTGTCTTAAGGGGAGAGGCACCACGTGTTGCTTCCTTTGCCACGTCCGTCGAAAAATAATCCCACCCTCGTTGTGGAAAGTTCCAGCTGAAGCTTGGTTTATCTTGATCCGACTCATTTCAGAATACGGCGCTAGGGTAATGTCTTCCTTCTGCGCTTGGCGTAACTCTGCTTTACTACACAGAAATGTCGAGTTATGGTACGAGTTATCCAGTGTTGAGTGTTATATGCTCTGCTCAGACTCTTTCTTCGTAATTTCGTCCTACTGGTTCTCTGGGTGATGGCGAAAAGAGCAATATCGCATAAACTGTCGAACATCATGTCGCAAACCTGGCCAGAAGTAATTCAAGGAGACCTGTTTTACCAGGGCATTTAAACCTTTAATGGGATGGGGCATGGTTAAATGCATTTCCTGCATTAGGAGGGTGTAATAGGGTAATGGGACAACTAGCTGTCTCTTATTCCCAACCTGTATATATACCAAACCTTTCTCCCTGTAATATGCTCCCTCGGGTGAATGGGTGTAATTACCATACAAATTGGAAAAGCAAGGCTTTAGAGTTTGATCGCCCCTTTGTGCCTGCTTCAGCTCTAAAATATTCAAGTTGTGTAAAGATGACAACTCAGGGGCCGCTGAGGCGTGTCCTGGGATATCTCTCTTTTGCGTCGGCTTAGAGTCACGTGAGGTATCTGCAAGGAAATCATGTTTCCTCCCTAAAATTAAACGATAGACTAAATCGTCTACAACTTCGGCGTTGAGTTTGCCACGCTCATATCGGGTTGAAACTTCAAATTCCGCAACCGGAAGAAGCATTGGCTTTGTACTCTTCCAGGGCCCCTGTATGTCTATAGTTTCATCAGTATACTGGTGGGCTTTCACCAAAGATCGGAAAACTAGATCCGAGTATTCGAAGCCCGAATTATACAAGCACCGTATGGTTTGATTGCCAACGGTTACGTGCTCAGTAATAGAAGGGTAACTAGGCTTTTGATCATATGCCTTGGGGTCATGTTTTCCTATTGGCCCGTTGATCAGGCACGCGACACCATAAGTGCCGGATTTCGGTCTCTTACTGTCCGAAGTGAAACGCGTGTCAGATTTTCACGATTTACAATATCGTCTTCCAGTTCCCTGGGCTGAATTGCTCTGTTCCTGCCTCTGGTGATGTTGTTGCTGTTGGTGGGCTGTTTTGTGTGTTGTGTTGTCCGTACTTTTAGAGTTATCATCTGGGTGATCATTTTATTTGGACTGACTACCGTGGTGGCGCCTTTTAGACTGATTCACTTCCGACTGGGTGCTCTGGTACCTATCGACAAACTGTACCACCTACTCAAGAGCTTCGGCCCCATGCTCCGCCAGGAACCGTATCATGTCAGGGGTGAGCGAGTCCTTGAACTGTTCCATGACAATCATCTCCTGCAACCCTTCATACGATTCATCAAAGGTGCTGAGAGATCCCCACTTCTCCAAGTACGTTTCAAGTCATGTAGCAAATTGTCTTTACGATTCATCTTTCTGTCGTTTTGCCTCACGGACTTTACCACGAAAAGTCTCTGCATTTAGCATAAAACGCTGTAGCAGAGCTTTCTTCAACATGTCGTAGTTGTTCTGTTCTTCCGTGGGCATCTTGAGAAACATATCATAAGCAGATCCCATCAGACTCTGAGATAGTTTCATGTTGTATCTCTCTCTCTCTCTCCAAGCCATATGTAGCTGCTAAGGATTCAAACCAAGAGAAATATATGTCTATTTCCTCTGAAGCCTCAGAGTAAACATCTAATTGGCAGGATATAGTACTAGGTGCCACCACCTGAGTGGTGTTTCCTCCATCGCTACTTTGAGAACTGCCAGACAAGCCATTGTTAGAACTAGAATCCACTCTTCTTCTTTCGAGTTCCAATTCCTTCATTCTAATAGCGTGGGCTCTGTCGGCCTGTTACTTGGCGAATGCCCTCTCGGCCTGTTCCTTCTTTTCTTGGAATGTTCTCTCCTTTTCTTTTTCTACGGCTTCGGAAGCCCTTTGTTTTTCCTTCTCTTCGGCTTGAGCCTTTTCGTGCTCTCTGGCCATTCTTCTCTCTTCCCTCTCGGCTGCTTTCTCCTCATGGAGTGCGGCTTTCTCGGCCTCCAACCTTCCTTTTTCCTCTTTATCTTTTTCTTTCGGATCTCTCACGAAGTAAGCACGACGTCAGATAGTTATTCAGCTGAAAACCCTAGTTCGCGGCCTAGATTAAGGTAAAAGGCGTGGAGGTTTTGGGACTCTGCCATTCTGAACGAAAAGTCTGTTTACAAAGCTACACAAATGCACAACAGCTACTACTAGTAAAACCACTAATTTACAACACTTAATTAGCTGCACCAAGCGACCTTCTTATTACTTTAACTTTAGTTTACAAGAAATTTTGTTTCTTTCAATTATTCAATTATTCTTTACACAGTTACTTTTACTGTTATATATGAATGCAATGTATGCTCAGTCTTACAATTAAACACACTCTTGAAACTGTCCTTTCAGTAAATCTGAAAATTATGTCAGTCAAGTCTAGGGGAAAAACTAGACAAGTTCTATAATACCGGCGTGAGTCGCTCAACTACGGCTTACCACGCTTGTGCGACCGCGTTCAATCCCAAGTCGAGACCCCAATTGTCACAGTATTGCCTCTCCTGCTTTGCAGTAATGGTCCAACAGTGGCCAAAACTCAGGAGTATCTAATATGGGCAAACCGATAGGTGCTCAATCTCCTTCGATATATGTCGAAGAGTATGAATGCTAACTGTTCCTGTAGCTCGCTGGTTGTAAACACGACGGATGCATCCTCTCATACGTTCATCTCTGCTAGCCTGACGTTTGATGCCAAATTCCATCAGTCTTAACCTTGATAATTCATCTATTTCAGTGTCATTCTCTAACAGGTGAACATTAATTGTTCTCAATATCTGTAACTCATTGTAGTGAAGTCAATCCGTATGACAACCCGCTCAAATTCCCCGCTTAAAACGAACTATCTAACGTATTTTAAATCTATAAATAACTTCAGTATTTGAAATTTGTCTGGGGGTCCAGTCAAATTTACCGCCAACAATTTAACTAGAGTATTTGAATATTTCTAAGAAAACAAGTTAAAAGTTACCCCCCCCCCCCCCCCCTCACAAACCCACCCCCAATATTTATAGAAGAACATAGTAAAATTTAACAACCAATCAAATCGTTACCTCTTTTTTGTAATAATAATAATAAATTCTTTAAGCACCAAACACGGCGCATAAGGCAGAAACCATTGCTCTCCAGGTTGTTCGTTGTGACGCCACTCCTCTTAACTCTTGCACATTATTTAGGCCCGACGTTCTTCCTTCTCTTGTTATTGTTCTTCTAAGTGTTTCTTTTGGTCTTCCTTTTTTCCTCTTACCCTCCGGAACCCAAGTGAGCGCCTGTAGTGGTATTCTGTTGTTTTGCATTCGTAGGACATGACCGATATATAACCATCGTCTTTTCCTTATATAGTCGGAGACATAATTCTGCTTAGAGTCTTCTCTTATTTGTCGATTAGTCTTGAATTCTTTCCAACTGATGTTCATGAGTTTTCTAAGACATTTATTCTCGAATGTATTCAGCTCTCCCATGTCTTTTTTGGACGGACAAGAAAATGTGGGTTGAAGTGAAAATAATGCCTATTTTGGGTTTTTGACCGAATTTAGATAATTTATTTCTTGATAACTAAAGATACTTAAAATGCAAGGGATATCTCAAATTATAGCGCTGATATTGCTTAACATATACAGATAGAGATTTCCTCATATAGAATTATCTTAACTTAGAAAATTTAATTTAGTAATATTTTCACATCAGGTTAAGATCAAATTTAATTACAAAAAAATTAACCAGATGGAAATGCAAAGGAATAACTAAAGGAAAACTATATAGAACGATAGAAAATAATTGGCCGTTTAATTATCACTTTTGATAATTAAAATCGGTCTACAAAAAACTATGATATAAAATAAACAAATTTGGTCAGATTAGACAAACAGATTAAAACTGCTCAATTCTATAGCATAGGAAATAGTTAACTTTTTTGACTCGTCATCTGATTGGTTGGGTGTAGTTTGATAAAAATTAACAACTGCTTGTAAGTTCCGCCATTAACCAGAAGCTTCCATGCCAAGCTGACATATTCAGAAAGAGACAGAAGGACAAGCCTTTGCCGTCTGTACTGCGAGCTCAGTGCTATAGCCCTTTACTGTCGGGCAGCTTGTGTGTGTGAATATTCTTTACTTGAGGGTAAGACAGATAATTTTGTTTGCATATTTTATTAACCTGTAAGTAACAGGCTATTGTGTGCTATATGTATTCGATACTGCCGAAAGGGATGTGTTGTGTCACGATGACCTAAGTAGGAATGTGTATAAGGCAGGCTTATTCAGAGTGAAAAATGTGTAAAAATGTTTGCAAATTGGCAACACAAATTTGCGACTGTAAGTGCAGTATTAATAAATTGATATTGTCTTTTGGAATGACACACTGTCCAAATAACATGTGAAAACATATAGGGAATGTTCGAATGAAGTAATCAATAGGTCACAAGCCATATTGTACCCCACCATGATTATTGTATGGAAGACAAACAGGAATGAGGGACAATAACGTAGAATCAATACTGAAGAAGGCTGATTACACCAAGCTGAATGTAGACAACGGAATTTAAGGTCTGGTGCGACTTGTTAGCACAAGTGGCTGACCTAGGTAGGTATTAATACGGATTAGAGGTGAAATTGATAGAAGCAGATGTTACATAGAAGGGATTGTCCTTCTTATTTCAGCTTGTATTACGAAGTACCTCGTTGCTGCAGAAGCCTGAAAAGAAGAACGTGTGGGAGTGAGTGCTCATGCTACAACTTGAAGCTAGCTCCTTTTCTTCAGTCAGGAGTCACAACGTTGGTGTTCAGGTCTATGATCGAGAAAACAGCTGCAATAACACTTTCAAAGCTAAGTCCTTTTATAAAGGCACTGACACTTCATCCTAAAACCTAATTTCACCAATCAAAGTATACCACCTGGGAGTGATGACAATAACAGACCTCACAGTTTAGGATTAGTGATAATATCAAGAACTGTGAGTATATTTATTCCAGTGACATTTCGTTGTACACAAATCGACAGAGTTTCCAAAATTATTTATTTTAGCATGTAAATAACCTTTTCTTGAGTTTGAGAATTCCTGTCCCAACAAGATTGAGGTACAGGAATATTAAATTATACATATATCTATTTTCAGACAGTCTTGCTTAATTTTAATTAAAGTTAAAGTTCTGTTTTGAAATTCATAATTGTTAAAATACCTTACCCTAGACGCTTTGCCAAATAAAAACACACAGTTAACACACTCTTGGTGAGATCTCAAGAGGTAGCAGATAGGGACCCAGAGAACTTCATCATCATCATTCCTTACTCTGGGAACTTACATAGCTGGACCTCACCTTGATTGTCTATACACCCTTACTTTTTTCAGAGAAGGGGGTATTTCTTATAAGACCAGTCTCTTATCTGGCACTATCCTGGTACCCTCTGATACATCTATTTGTCCAGGATATCCTATAATTAGTACATCAAAACCTCTTATCACAAATTGGGGTCCTGTCAGGGATAATTTTTCCACCATACCCTGGGACTTTTACTGGAGGGAATAATAGATAAATAAATATAAAATACAATTAAGCAACTTGTGGTGAAATTGGATGAGCTGTCAGTGCTTATAGTTAATTAAGTTAGTAATATTTGCTAATTTATGATATAAGTTGTTAATAATTTGTGTACAAGTGAGAGAATGGCAGACTTGGCAAAATTTAGATCTGCTGCAGTGCAGGCGGCAAAAGACTTTGGCATGAGTGGGGACGCTCTGATTCAGTACGTTACTTCTGAATGTGACAAATTTATAGATAGAGAAGATAGGAGGTTAGCTGAAGAGAAAAGATTACAATTAGAGGCTGACAAGGAAGCTAAAAGATTACAATTAGAGGCTGACAAAGAAGCTAAAAGATTACAATTGGAAGCTGACAGGGAGGCTTGGAAATTAGAGGCTGATAGGGAACTTGAAGTTGAAAGGTTACAGTTGGAGGCTGAAAGAGAAGTTAGACAGATGGAGGCTGAAAAAGACAAAAAACGTTTGCAGAGGGAACAAGAGTTAAGACTAAAAAAAATGGAACTTCAAGGACATATTCCAGAAAATGGAAGCAGCCCATCTACCTCTGACACTATTGTAAGTCAGGGTGCCTCAAACTCAGCCATGAATTTTCATTTAGATCCCTTAGTGGAGAAAGACGATGACGTTGAGTCATACCTAAATAGATATGAGAGACTAGCTACTAACTACGGGCTAGAAAAAGAAAAGTGGAGTCTAAAATTATCTCAAGGGTTGAGGGGAACTTCATATGAAGTCTTCTCTAAATTAAGTAGAAAAGATCAAGAAAACTATGACCTCCTAAAACAAGCACTGTTAGTCAGATATGAGAAGAATGCTGAATTTTATAGAAAGAAATTTAGAAATAGTAAGCTGCTGTCTGGAGAAACCTACCGCAAGTTCTCTGCAAGACTAGAAACCTACTTGGAGAAATGGACTGCTCTGGGGAAAACCCAAGACTTAAAGGAAATGATTATGAGGCAGCAGTTAAGAGAATCAATGGCTCCAGACTTGAGAAAATTTCTCATGGAACAAGGTGCAGAGAGGTTGGGAGAGAATCTCAAGGTTGCTGAGAGATATCAGGCAGCCCAGTCAGAAGTGGCTGGATTTAAAAAGAAGCAAGCAGACAGTAATAAAACCCCACAAAACCAGAATAAGTTTGATAATAAGGATCAACCCCATAAATGTTAACAAAGTTATGATAGGCCTAGACTTGATCATAGAAACAGAAACCCTCAGGTAAAAGAAAAGAAACCCTACAGACCAGAAGGAAAATGGTGTAAAATTTGCAAGTTAAATAATCATTACACGAAAGACTGTAGGAAGAAAAACCCTCCATATTTCGCTGCATGCCTTAAAACAGGAAACAAAGGAAAGAAGGAACTATCTACAGGACAGCAAGAACCTCATTATCCCCCTGTATGTGAAGAAGTAGTATGAAATGGGGCCGCTATCAAGTGCCTTTATGATACTGGATTGGATTTTGACTCAGTCGTGAGTTCTAACCTAGTGCACCCAGATCAATATACCACAGAAACAGTGGAGATACAAGGAGCAACTAAGGACGTAGCAACCATGACACTTCCCATTGCAAGAATAAATGTAAAAACTCGCTATGTGGAAGGAGTGATTAGAGCAGCAGTGATAAATGAACCAATCTACCCTCTGATATTGGGGTGTAGATAAGTGTTTTTGGGAAGTCCCAAAAGACCAGTGATTATGGCAGCAGTACAGACCAGGTCCCAGTCAAGGAAGGAGGAAGATAACCCAATAAATACTCATCCAGAGGAGACGAGGAAGGCACAGGCTGAGAATAAGTCATTAAAGCCGTGTTTCAGAAAACTACCAAAAAAGCCATACCCCTCCAAACAAAGGAGAATTTTTAATGAAGAACAAGTTAATGTGTAGGAAAGCTGGAACTGGATCAAATGGTCATGGACAGCTGGTACTTCCAACTTCATATAGGGAAAAGGTGATGGAGTTAGGACATGATATCCCCTTCAGTGGTCATATGGGGATTAGCGCCACAGGACAACGTATAGCTTGTCATTACTTCTGGCCAGGAATAACTGAAGATATAAAAAGATATGTCAAATACTGCCCAGAATGTAAAAGGCTAGCTCCAAAACATTGGACTGCACCTGCAACTTTAGGGGAGATGCCAATCATGGGAACCCCTTTTGAGAGAGTTGCAGTGGATATAGTTGGACCTCTCACTCGTTCCAAGAGGAGAAACAGTTACATTCTCACTCTGGTGGACACTTGTTCTATGTGGGGAGAGGCTGTAGCCATGTCATCAATCGACTCCAAACATGTGGCAGAGGCGTTACTTACAATATTCACAAGGTTAGGATTTCCCCACCAGATACTGACTGATAATGGATCACAGTTTAAGGGGAAACAAACTGAGGAAGTTTTCAGGATCTTTCAAGCCAGGTACTTTCACTGTAGTCCGTAAACCGCCCAAGGGAACGGGCAAGTGGAAAGGTTCAACGGGACACTTATTTCTATCCTGAGAAAGTTGGCACATGAAAAACCTTACACATGGGATCAATACTTACCCGCGGCCTTGTTTGCTTATCGGGAAGTCCCCCATAATTCACCAGGAATGGCACCGGCAACCCTGTTATTTGGCCGGCCCATTAAAGGTCCATTGGAAGCCCTATTGAGGACATGGACAGATGAGAAGGCAGAAGAGACTGTAACCTCATCATATCAGTATGTGAACGAGTTGACCACTCGGTTAAAAACTGGCTGGAAACTAGCGAATGATAATCTGAGAAAAGCCACAAAGAAGCATGCTTAGTATTATAACAGGAAAGCGAAGGATAGGGAGCTTGCTGTAAGGGAGAAGGTGCTTCTTCTATTACCCGGCAGCAGCAACAAACTTCAGATAGGATGGCAAGGTCCATACACCGTTTTAGAAAAGGTATCTAGAACTAATTACAAGATAGACAAAAAAGGAAAGGAAAAGGTCTATCATGTGAACCTCCTCAAGAAATATCATGATAGAAGAGTTTTGGAAGGTGCTTATTTAATTACCTTGGCCAAAGCACTGTAATGAAAAATGAACCTCTCACCTCTTATGAATACCCCCTGAAACCATGCAAAACTCCTGCACAGGTAAATGTTAGCAATCATCTGACAAAAGGACAGAGAGAGAAGATTCATAAGGTTCTGGAGAATCATACAGACGTGTTAACGGACAAACCGGGGCACACAAACTTGTTGGAGTATGATATGAAATTACTAGACCCAACACCCATCTGTATGAGAGCCTATACTATCCCATTCGCAAAAGAGCAAGCTTTAAAAGGAGAGATAGAATATTTATTACACGAAGGAATTATTTCTCACAGTGAATCTCCTTATAGCTCCAGTGTGGTATTGTTGAGAAAACCCTCTGGGGAACATAGGCTGTGCATAGATTACAGGAAACTGAATGCGGCCACAGAAGGTCAGGTGGATCCATTACCTGATACTAATCAACTGTTTGCCAGGTTGAATAAGGCAACATATTTTTCCAAGGTAGATCTCAGTAAGGGATATTATCAGATTCCAGTAAAGCGTGAGATTCGACCTTATCTGGCCTTTAGCACCTCGGAAGGGCACTATGAGTTCAATATGTTGCCTTTTGGATTAAAGAATGCTCCGAGTGTGTTTTCTAGAATGATGAGAAAACTATTGGATCCCCTGAAAAATCCATGTATTACCAATTTCATGGATGACATTCTCATTGCCACGGAAACGTTTGAGGAACATATAGTCTCCCTAAATATGTTATTTGACAGACTTAGGGAGGCAAATCTGACTGCTAGATCCACCAAATGTTGTATTGGATGCAAGGAATTAGAGTTCCTGGGACACACTGTACATCAGGGGAGCATGACCCCTGATCCTAAGAACATAAAAAACTACAGAGAGCACCTAGACCACAAACTAAGAAGAATGTGAGATCCTTTGTCTCACTGTGTGGATTCTATCAAAAATATATCCAGAATTTTAACTCTGTGTGTGCTCCTCTGACAGACCTAACTCGTAAAGGAAAGCCAGATAAAATAGAATGGTCGGCAGAATGTGAGCTGGTATATAATGAGCTGAAACAAAAACTCACCAGTAAGCCCATTTTGAAACTAACTGATTTGAGTCAAGAATTTGTGATGAGAACAGACGCTAGTAATGTGGGATTGGGCGCCACGTTGTTACAAAGGTCCTCATCATCAGACGGAGAATTGAACCCCGTTGCTTATGCCAGCCGCAAATTGAACAGAGCGGAACAAAATTACTCAACTGTAGAAAAAGAATGTTTGGCCTTAGTTTGGGCAATAAAGAAAGTCCAGATCTATTTGTATGGTAGGCATTTCGTGGTCCAAAGCGATCATCAGCCCCTGGTTTTCCTTGCTCAAGCAAAACATGGTAATGCACGATTGTTAAGGTGGTCTATTCTCATACAATCTTACTCGTTTACCATTGAGTACATTCCTGGATCGCAGAATGTTGGGGCAGATTTCTTGAGTAGGCACCCACCTACAGGAATCCAGGATCACACTAAGGCATAGGGAGCCAATTTGAACTTGATTGTATGCAGATATGAAAGCTGCACTAGTGGTTCACGCTTTACAAATAACTATGATATAAAATAAACAAATTTGGTCAGATTAGACAAACACGCTTAAAACTGCTCAATTCTATAGCCTAGGAAATAGTTAACTTTTTGACTCGTCATCTGATTGGTTGGGTGTAGTTTGATAAAAATTAACAACTGCTTGTAAGTTCCGCCATTAACCAGAAGCTTCCATGCCAAGCTGCGATATTCAGAAAGAGACAGAAGGACAAGCCTTTGCCGTCTGTACTGCGAGGTCAGTGCTATAGCCCTTTACTGTCTGGCAGCTTGTGTGTGTGAATATTCTTTACTTGAGGGTAAGACAGATAATTTTGTTTGCATATTTTATTAACCTGTAAGTTACAGGCTATTGTGTGCCATATGTATTCGATACTGCTTAAAGGGATGTGTTGTGTCACGATGACCTAAGTAGGAATGTGTATAGGGCAGGCTTATTCAGAGTGAAAAATGTGTAAAAATGTTTGCAAATTGGCAACACAAATTTGAGACTGTAAGTGCAGTATTAATAAATTGATATTGTCTTTTGGAATGACACACTGTTCAAATAACATGTGAAAACATATAGGGAATGTTCGAATGAAGTAATCAACAGGTCACCAGCCATATTGTACCCCACCATGATTATTGTATGGAAGACAAACAGGAATGAGGGACAATAACGTAGAATCAATACTGAAGAAGGCTGTTACACCAAGCTGAATGTAGACAACGGAATTTAAGGTCTGGTGCGACTTGTTAGCACAAGTGGCTGACCTAGGTAGGTATTAATACGGATTAGAGGTGAAATTGATAGAAGCAGATGTTACATAGAAGGGATTGTCCTTCTTATTTCAGCTTGTATTACGAAGTACCTCGTTGCTGCAGAAGCCTGAAAAGAAGAACGTGTGGGAGTGAGTGCTCATGCTACAACTTGAAGCTAGCTCCTTTTCTTCAGTCAGGAGTCACAACGTTGGTGTTCAGGTCTATGATCGAGAAAACAGCTGCAATAACACTTTCAAAGCTAAGT
Organism: Oreohelix idahoensis; assembly: GCA_024509875.1. Classification (NCBI taxonomy): domain Eukaryota; kingdom Metazoa; phylum Mollusca; class Gastropoda; order Stylommatophora; family Oreohelicidae; genus Oreohelix; species Oreohelix idahoensis. The sequence goes on along the minus strand of JAMPIV010012800.1, from coordinate 16,160 downwards.
CCTTTTATAAAGGCACTGACACTTCATCCTAAAACCTAATTTCACCAATTAAAGTATACCACCTGGCAGTGATGACAATAACAGACCTCACAGTTTAGGATTAGTGATTTTTTTTTTTTTTTGTACGCCCGCTAATACTCGAGGCGAAATCTCAGGTTATTATTTTATGTCTAACCTGACATTGATTTTACGTGAGTATCCCTTTATTTCTTGTACAGAGACAGGTGTCCTTCGCCATTCAGGCAAATACTCGCCGATTTCGGAGGTACCCATTGCAGCTGGGTCGGCTCAAGAGCCGCCAGTCCCTGGTCGACGACACTCCTTCAAATGTCCTCGCCAGGTCTCGAGCCAATCCAGTCCAAATCCCGGTCGACGAAAAATCCTCAAATGCCGTCGCCCGGGTGTGATCCTGTATCACCCGGTCGCCAGAGCGGTGCCGCAACCACTACGCCAGCGCGGCTCTCAGGATTAGTGATAATATCAAGAACTGTGGGTATATTTATTCCAGTGGCTTTTCGTTGTACACAAATGGACAGAGTTTCCAAAATTATTTATTTTAGCATGTAAATAACGTTTTCTTGAGTTTGAGAATTCCTGTCCCAACAAGATTGAGGTTCAGGAATATTAAATTATACATATATCTATTTTCAGACAGTCTTGCTTAATTTTAATTAAAGTTAAAGTTCTGTTTTGAAATTCATAATTGTTAAAATACCTTACCCTAGACGCTTTGCCAAATAACAACACACAGTTAACATACTCTTGGTGAGATCTCGAGAGGTAGCAGATAGGGATCCAGAGAACTTCATCATCATCATTCTTTACTCTGGGAACTTACATAGCTGGACCTCACCTTGATTGTCTATACACCCTTACTCTTTTCAGAGAAGAGGGTATTTCTTATAAGACCAGTCTTTTATCTGGCACTATCCTGGTATCCTCTGATACATCTATTTGTCCAGAATATCCTAAAATTAGTACATCAAAACCTCTTATCACACTCATCCATATCCAGTGTCCCCACTGTTGGTGCTCTTGATGCTAGTCTTTCAGCTCTCTCACAATCCCTGCATGACCACACCAGTAGATCCACACTAGCTCCTGCAGATTCGAAGCTTCTATGGAAGTTCTCCATTCATGCCGTAGCCAACCATTTTGAAGCATGGAATTTAAAAGCTATATAGGCTATTCATCGTCAAGGCTGCGCTAACAAGGCAAAATCTTTAATCGTTATACGTTGACAAACTGAATAATGACACTTTATGAGAACTTTATAGTAGCTCGAAACCTCTCGCGCTGAAATGGTAGATTTGTCCAACTCGCCTATTTTGTTGACGAGAAAAAGGTCATTAGTCTGATGCGGTCATAAATGTTTTCATCATCATCATCATCATCAAGTGCCATGCCTAGTGGCGAAAGAGATCATGTCTCTCCATTAAAAAAAAAAAATTTGCCTCTTTTAGCGAGGCGCGTCCCGTTCAGCCTATTCGGTTCTATTAGTGCGCATGTCCAAATACAAAAGACCTTTAGGTCTGATGACGTATTATGTCTCTCCACAACTTCCTGTCTCCAGTACAGTTTATCAATAAATGTTTTACATCTCATATTTGTTTTTTAAAGTCATTGCCCTTAACATTGTTTTGTTTCTCAATAATATATATATATTGAATATTGTCACTTAATAGAATTGCAAAGTAATTATGCTACAGATGACCCTTAAGTAATTATAACCTAATATTTGAAAGTTGTAAGACACATGCAATGAAGTACATGATGTAATACCTTCATGATAAGAGAATAATGTTTTCTGTTTTTCTACTTTTTTTTTCCATTCATATTATGTTTTGTTTTCTTCTCTCACATGAGTCTTTATTCACAATCTCAATGGATGATATACCATGATGATTAAGACAAGCATAATAAGTCCTAAAGACCCTGTGTAGTTTGGTAAAAGTAGTTAATGTCAATGCAAACAAGACATGCTCAGTTGGTATAAGACTTCAGTAGATGCAAGAAGTTTAGTAAAGCAGAATACAGGGACAATGCATAGAGATACTCCTTCTTAAACCCTGTGTGTCCATTAATCAAAGTCTAAGCACAAAGGTAGTAATTAAAAATTAATGTGTCCAAAAAAGAATATATTAGGTAAATATCCCTATTAAGTTTGTTGAGCACAAAAATTGTGAGTGTTCATAAATCCATGCAGATAATTCAAGTTCACGATTCATGTCCATGGGTTATCAAATAAAAGGTAATAAATTATCCCTGAATAGTTTCTTTGGTTCACAATGTGTACTGAGATGTACCTGAATCCTGAGTATGATTGATGTCCCATGTAGAAAAAGTTATACACTAGGTAGTTTCCCCTGAATATCCATCACCGGTATAGTTGCATACCAAAACATAATGCAAGTTAATCCATGCCTACTAGTTGCTGTAAACACAGTCCTTGAACTATGCGAATAACAGAGTCATGGAATGAACATAAAGATAGTCAAATGTGGCAGATATAAGTGTACCTATAGGTTGTCAAAGACAACTAACTGGATTATAAGAAATTCTCTCCATCTGGGAGATTCCGTGATGTATCAAACCAGTCCTAGATGGTTGTACAGCGTGACAAGACATCTGAAAGATTGTTCTCAGAGCCCTTGATCGCCCGGATGGTGTAAGAGTATGGCTGTAGACTTAGGGCATATCTAGCTGTTCGTTGGTTTGAAAAATTAGCTTTTTGTAGATAAGCTAGCGCCCTCTGGTCTGTTTCGATGATAAATGGAGCCCCAATCAAGTATTTTTGGAGTTTTGCCACACTCCATGATACAGCTAGGAGCTCTCTTTCCAGAATGGGGTATTTCGTTTCTGTTGAAGATAACTTGCGGCTCACATACAATACTGGATGCAAAACATTGTTGTGGAGTTGCATCAAAGACGCTCCTATCGCATATTGAGATGCATCACACCTGAGAGTAAAGGAGATAAATGGGTTAGGCAGTTTCAATATTGGTGCCTGTGAAAATACAGATTTAATACGGTTTAGTACATCTTGGCATGGCTGGGTCCAGACCAAGAATTGTGGAAGAGACAGATATCGTCGATATATGTTATGATATCAGGCCGACCAGCAAATAGTAATCTCATCATCCGGACAAACGTTGCCGGTGCGTTCACTAGCCCAAAACACATATGAGTCCACTGATATAATCCATTAGGAGTGGCAAAGGCAGTGTAAGGCTTAGATCTATCTGTTAAGGGAATCTGCCAGTAGCCTTTTGAAAGATCAAGTTTACTGAAATATGTGGCATCAGACATCTTTTCCAGTAAGGAATCAAGAACAGGCATAGGTTCTGCATCAGTAGAAGTTATGCCGTTAAGACGACGGAAGTCTATACAGATTCTAATGGACTTATCCTTTTTCCTAACAATCACTAGAGGAAATGAGTAAGGTGATTGAGATGGTTCTATAATACCCATTTTAAGCATGTTATCAATTTCCTTATCCACTTGAGCCTGAAAATGAATTGGTATGGGATATGGCTTTATCCGGATAGGTGTTTGATCTTGGAGTAGAATGTCGTGAGAGATGACATCAGTACTACCTGGGATATCAGTCAACACATCCTGATAGGACTGTAACAGAGTAGAAATTTCAGTGTGTTGATCGACTGATAGGTCTGGAGATATAGACACGTCCTTCCAAGATTCTGACGCTTGAAGCGGAGCAAAAGATAATGGCAGCGAGACATCTTCGAATGAAGACTCCTCATCATGAATCACAGCAAGTGAGGAATAGTTTGAGTCAGACGCATCAATGGCCTCGAAAATTGGTTGAAGATTACCAGGTCGAGAATGGAATTTTTGGAGCATATTGATGTGAAAAGTTCTATGTTGACCCTTTATATCCACAATATAATCAACATCAGTTAACTGTGAAACTACTTTATATGGTCCTCTCCATGCAATTAATAGTTTATTCTCTTTTGTGGGGAGAAGCACATATGCTTCATCACCAGGCCACAATAAGCGTAATTTTCTCTTCTCATTAATGAATAGTCTGGTTTTTCCTTTTGCTCTCTCTGAAGCATCCACTGCTATCTGGCATGCTTCCACAATCTTTTTTCGTAGATTTACAACATACTCATAAGAAGATTGAACCTCCTCTGACAACTCGGAGCCCACGAGAAGCTGTTTTAAGATTGACATGGGACCTCTAGGCTTTGCCCCGAAAATTAATTCGAATGGCGAAAACCCGGTTTGTTCGTTTGGAATTTCCCGATAGGCGAACAAAACAGCTGGTAAAATTCTATCCCAGTCCTGTGGACACTGTGAGGTAACCTTACCCAACATCTGTTTGAGTGTCTTATTGAATCTTTCTACTGTGCCGTTCCCTTCTGGGTGATAGGCACTACTTAGAGACCTCTCAATTTGAAAATCCTTCATAACCTGTGCCATAACTTCTGATGTAAATTGTCTACCTCTGTCTGATAGTATTTCCTCCGGAAACCCCAATCTACTGAAAATGATCATGAGTGCATCAGCAACATCTCTAGTTGTAATGTTCTTAAGTGGTATTGCTTCAGGCCACCGTGTGCACATGTCAATGCACGTAAGAATGAATCTGTGACCTCTTGCTGATACTACTGGTAATGGTCCTATGATGTCAATTGCCATCTTAGCGAATGGTCTGTTAGAGATATCAAAGGCCTGTATAGGTGCTTTGTGATATGCACCTTTCGCAGCCACGCTTTGGCATGTCTTGCAAGTTCTACAAAAAGTTTTTACATCTTTGGTGACTCCAGGCCAGAAAAAATTGGACAGCACTCTTTGTTTAGTACGAGCTATCCCCAAATGGCCTGCACAGTTGACATCATGGGCATGTTGTAAAATAAAAGGTCTAAAATTAGTTGGCACCATGATCTGTTTTTTCTCAGAATTAGCATCATTAAAATTTCTAATTAGAATACCATTTTTGATGGTGTACCAGTGAATAGCCCTCTCATTGTACACAACATCATCTTTTCTAGCAACCTTGAAAAATTTTTTCAATGAGTCATCATTATGTTGCATAGTAATGAACGACTCTTTACTGACAAGTGAAACTTGTAAATTGTCATCCTCCTCATTCCCTGATGCTGTACTATCATTGGCCTCTGCCTGAGCCTGTGCCTGTGTAGTAACTGCATTAGCAGTCAATAAATGCTGGTTTTCCCAACTTTTAATATCATCATCTGAGCACTCCTTCAGCCCAGGGAGGTTACCCAGAATCAACTCGCTGACTGGATTTTCCAACATACAAGCAAGAACGTTCCCTGTGAAGTATGGTGTGTTTATGTAAACAAAGGCAGTCTGATAATATTCAACTGTGCCCCCGAAGGTAACACATTTCACCTGTTTACCTGTGTAACATGAGTTATCAACAAGCGATTGCCGCACCCCTACGGTGGTGCATCCTGTATCCCTGAGGACGGAAACAAGTCTATGATTAACAAACCCCCTGCAAAATTTAAGTGAACCTTTTCCATCATGAGAAGCCAGTACTGGTAGAGGGTGACCACAAATTAATCTGGGTACTTCATCTGTCTGAAAAAGAGTGTTGCAAGCAGAGCAATTTGCTTTATTAGAAAGATCAACACTGCATGCATTGGCATGGGACGTGGTCTCAAACCCTTGATTCCCAGCAACTGAATGGTTGTTTTGTTCAACAGCAGCATTAGACCTATGTGGGAGTCGAGAGCCTCTGTAGTGCTGATTATTCCTGTTGTTCTGGTAATTATAATCATTATTATAATTTGATCTTCCTCTGTTAGAATAGGAATTCTGAGTTCTGGTCCAGCCTCTGTTTGGTCCATTAAATTGTTGTTGAGGCATATTTTCCTGGCTATATGGTCGAAATGGTCTGTATGCAAAGTTATACCGACCCCTGAAGGTTCCGGCATTCCGGCTAAAATTTCTTCCCCAGCCTGAAGCATTATCAGGTGGTCCCTGTTTTTGATTTCTTGTATATATAGCCTTTGCTGAGGCAACTGGTAATGCCTCCTTGATGTTTGAGTTGCTTATATTCCTCCCAGGATGTGCGGTCATGAAACGTCGCCCCAAAATTTCCATTTCAGCAATGGTTTGCGGATCCCTCTCTTGGAGATAGGTCAAAAAATTCTGGACTGACTGAAGAGAGAACCTTATCTCTTAGCATGAGATCCATAAGCGACTCAAAAGTATGATCGATTTGTGACAGTTCAATCCATCTCTGAAAAGTAAGCTTGATAGATGCAATGTATTCTGCAAAGTCCTTGGACGAGTCAGGCAATAGAGTTTTGAATTTTAATCTATAACCGTGAGTATCCAGCTGGAATTTTTTCAATAATAGTGCCTTTATAGAATCATAGTCACTTCTAGAGGCATCATCCAAAGTGCAGATAGCTGTAAGGGCTTCACCTGAAAATAATGACATTAATTTACTAGGCCATTCAGATTTGTCCAGTTTATGTTCCTGACAAATTGTCTGAAACCTATTCAAGTAACATGATATGTCATCGGATGGATGAAATTTAGGTAAATGAACCTTAAAAGGACACCCATGATCCCTTTTTGTTGTGCCCTGATTAGTGCTCTCCACCGGTTTGTTCTCATTCTCAAGTTTAAGCTTTTGAAGCTGAATTTCAGCCATTTTTTGCTCATGCTCAAACTGTGCTAGCTTAAGCTTTTCTTCTTTTTCATCTTGCCTCTTCTTCTCCGCTAATTCTTGTTCTAATTTTTTCTCAGCTGCTGCTGCTTCTCTGTCTTCTCGCCTTCTCGTCTCAGCTAATTCTTGTTCTAATTTTTTCTCTTCCTTAGCCACCTGTTCTAAAGCAAACTCTTTCAAGGCCTTCGCTTGAAACCCAAGTCTTTCACCCACGGTGACAAAATGTTCTAGGCGAGACATGTTGAGGTACCCTGATGTAATCAATCAGTTACAACAATAATACTCTTAAATAAAATTATATCACTTTTCAACAAATTGCCTTATACTTAATATCAGAACTGAACAATTCTGCACTATTTTCAAAGGAGACAGTAATATATTTTCCAAGGAGCACCGAAGACAATACAATTTAAGGTATATATATATATAGATAATAGATCAAGCCTAACAAGGACAATACTAAAATATAAAGAAAGATAAGGTATAAAAGTTTTAACAGGTAATGAAAAAAAAAAAAAAAACGTAATCAGTAGAAGATCCACCATTTAATACATGAATCAACTGAATTGATAGTCAGATTCGATAAACAGAACACGACCAATAATGACAAAAAATTAAAACAATCAACAGAATATGACCAAGACCAACATTAACAAGTACGAACAACTAAAGAAGAAAAAAAAATAATAATAATTGTAATGATCTAACAGGTTATGATCACCACACAGTACCTATAGAACAATTTGTGTGTGCCCGCTTTACGGCGAGATGTATCACACAACAAGACAGCCGAGCCAACCTTGCCCGCTTATACAAGAATTACATATATTAATACATTAAAAAAGGAAAACAAACATCAGAGCTGATGGAGATCCACCCAAAATAATCATGAACACAGACCGAAAGATGTAAAAAATCGCACTTATCTTGTATGAAAATAAAACAGTCTCCTTCCTGGCCTGAGATATGGTGCTAAGAAATGGATGTGCCGCTCTGAAGCACTCCACAACAATGTAAACCGATTCGTCACTCCTTCCCTAAACTCCGGTCTGACAAGACTCCATTTTGAATTTGATTGTAGACTCGCAGAAGTCGCTCGCTTGAAATAGTGACTGCTGGTAAATTGATATTTTCTTCTAATGAAAAAAAAAATTCTTCGATAACGCTGGCCCTCTTTACTTTTCCACTGCCGACACCTTGATAATAATGAACAGTTAATTCATAATATATTTCGAAAGTTATTTCAAAAATTTCCTCTCCTCCATTCATACACCGCTCTGAGCAGATGCGACCTTCACCTTGTCCGTAAGTGGGACGTCCTTACGGTAAACATTTGCTTGTAGACTTGGTTTTAAAAAAAAATGTACTTTACAAGTTCAAAATCCACGATACTTGGCCCCCAAAAAGCTGTGGCGTTCTCCAACTTGCTCTTAGGTTTAATGATTTAATTCATGGAAGAGTGAAACATATTTGCAGTAGCCAAGTGATCATACAATAGTTCTTAATTACTTGCTACATAAACATCCGCACAAGAATTGAAGAAACGTCCAGCTTATTCACAACACGAACATGTTTATTATGGATAAAACGTATGCTCCAATGAAGTATTACTTGTAAGACCTTTTTCACTACACATCGCTAACTCCCCTGGCATAGGGAAAATGCCGGTACTGGCATATAACAGTCTGTCCGTAAATGTCGAGATCCAGTCCTGTAATCAGCTGTATCTATGAGCATACGAATATATAAGAACAGGAACATCGCCCGTCTTCAGTCTGCAAACATCACTATATCATTTCTATTCACTCCTCTACCTATCCTGTGAATGAATCAGACACTCTGTCATTCCAGGATGAACAGACTTACTTCAGAACATATCTATCAAACACACCGACATCTGAAATATCTCGGAGCAATTCACACATGCATCCTCCCTGTTCAACGACACATCTCCTAATCCCCCCCTGAACCCTTCGCTCTCATTCGCCCACCTTTTGACCTCTCTTGCATACTGATTAGTGACGTCGTCTCTGCCGCAATGCGACGGACGGTAATAAAAACTAGTGGACGAAGCTATTTAATAGCTAGATATAAGAACATAATAACAGCATATAAAATGTACGTCATATATATATATATATATCGTTGTTACGTTATGTTATAGTCATAGAGGGGGAGTTAAATGTTTGAGATCCTCACATGTGCGTCTAGTATTTTGTAGACTCACATTTGAGCGCATCTAGGTTAATTGTATGTTTCATTATTTGCGTACCACCGTGCATCATTCTAAAACGGGTATGGCGCGGTTTGTCGCGGTGATTTGTTGCCATCCGGGCAACGTACTTGAGGCAGATCCCGATATCCTCGTCTTGTATAGACGTGCATTTTTCGTGTGCTTGTCCTTAGACTAGGAAAGACACGGTGATAAAGTAATTATAATCATCTGTAAGATGAAGATGTCGTTCTTGATGAACAATACCAAGAATTGTTTGATTTCTAATATTTAGCCACAAACGTATCGATTATAGGCCGCCCTCTGTGTAATCTACGTTTTGCTGATGATATTGATCTGATAGCTGGAACAGAATCAGAACTTCAAGACCTTAGCTCTAGACTGGAGAAAGTAACAGGAACATATGGGATGGAAATTAATATAGAAAAAAGCAAGATATTGGTGAATAGCCATAAGAAACATGTTCCGACCAACATTACGTTAAATGGGCAAACGTTAGAAGAAGTTAACACCTTTAAATATCTCGGGTCCACTATATGTAGTGATGGAAGATCAAATAAAGAAATCAAGACAAGACTTGAGATGGCCTCAGCTGCCATGACAAGGTTGAATGTGATCTGGAAAAGTAACATCAGTTTTCCTGTGAAGATCAAATTATACAAATCACTTGTATTATCTATTCTCTTGTATGGGTGTGAGGGCTGGACACTCACTGAAGTTACGGAGCGAAGGATTCAGGCTTTCGAGCATAAATGTTATAGAAGAATTTTGCGCATTTGCTACAAAGAACACAAAACAAATTCTATGTTAGAGAGAAGATAAACACCTATGCAGGCCACCAAGAACCACTTTTGTCAATAGTGAAACGTCGAAAGCTTGCCTGGTTTGGGCATGTAACTCGTCATGACTCCCTTTCGAAAACGATCCTCCAGGGAACAGTCGAAGGTAAACGGAGAAGAGGAAGGCAAAGAAAATCCTGGGCTGATAACATCAAAGAATGGGCAGGACACGGTTTCTCCACACTTGTACGCATTGCTGAGAATAGAGAGCAGTGGAGGACCCTGTCTGCTGATGCTTCCACCATGGCACCCCTACGACCCATGACGGGTTATGGGTTGAGATGATGATGAGCCAGAAACGGCTCTTTATGAAGTGTCTCGCCTCCGATACTAAATCTCCTACAAGAAACTGTAGAGCTACCGTTAACCTTCGTGTTGTAACGGCTAGTGCAGTCAGTCAACGTCCATGTTGATTATTATTGACTATGTACTTTTTCTGCCATGAATATAATATTGTTTTTTTTTTTTTTTTTTTTTTTTTTTTTTTTTTTTTTTTTGCGTTCGCCCGCTAATACTCGAGGCGAAATCTCAGGTTATTATTTTATGTCTAACCTGACATTGATTTTACGTGAGTATCCCTTTATTTCTTGTACAGAGACAGGTGTCCCTCGCCATTCAGGCAAATACTCGCCGATTTCGGAGGTACCCATTGCAGCTGGGTCGGCTCAGGAGCCGCCAGTCCCTGGTCGACAACACTCCTTCAAATGTCTTCGCCAGGTCTCGAGTTAATCCAGTCCAAATCCCGGTCGACGAAAAATCCTCAAATGCCGTCGCCCGGGTTTGATCCTGTATCACCCGGTCGCCAGAGCGGTGTTGTAACCACTACGCTAGCGCGGCTCCCATAATATTGATGATCGTCTACCTTACTGATGTCAACGTTATGTCTTCAATAAACTGTGTGTCGTCACCAACTGTCCACTATGAGTACAGCATCTATTTATCGCCAGTTTGGTCATACTGTCTTGACCCATTAAACATTGTTACCGAGCTCCATTGTCATCACCATAAGCCAAAGTAACGGCCCACATCATATTCGCGTTATCAAGAAATACGTCGGCCACACGTAGTAAGCCCGACAGTCCAGTAAAGAAACACATAACGGTAACAATAGTTAATTGTAAATGTGAGGGTTGAATTACTGACTTGCCTTATTTAATATTAACGAAATCATATGACAGCCGCATCCTTACCAACAATGATTATCAAGAAAAGATAACTATAATTATTTTCGAGGTGAGCAAATATATAATAAAATACACATGGAAAAGACAAAGATAATGATAATAAATGCAAGAAATGATAACAAGGTTGAACTTGAAGAAACACCACTGAAGGATGTAGAACCGTAAACATAACTTGGCAGCAATATAGACAAAGTTGGAGGGACTGACGATGATGTCAACATAAGAATACAAAAAGCAAGAAGAGCTTTCATTGCATTGGGAAACATATGGAGAACAAGAGAAATCAAGTCCAACACGAAAATAAGAATCTTCAACTCAAATGTCAAGTCAGTCCTATTGTATGGCTCTGAGACATGGAGAACAACAAAAACAACAACCAAAAAGCTACAGACTTTTATAAACGGGTGCTTGCGTAGAATAGAAGGACTGAAATGGTATGACAAAGTCACAAATGTGGAACTGATGACAAGAACCAGACACGTGCCAGTGGAACAAGAGTTGAGAAGAAGACGCTGGCGATGGATAGGACACACATTGAGAAGATCTGTTGATAGCATTACAAGGCAGTCCTTGTTCTGGAATCCACAGGAAAAGAGAGGCAGAGGTAGACCGAAAAACACATGGAGAAGAGAACTGGATACAGAGGTGAAAATGGTGAGGAAAACATGGAAAGAACTTGAGCGGATGGGACGTGACAGGAAGACTTGGCATGTGTTTGTTGAAGGCATATGCTCCTTGGGGAGGTAAAGGCTACTGACTGATTGATTAATTGAAATATTACCCCAGCTCTTGGTTCCTGACATCTCCAAACAGTTTTTGTGGGGAGAAAAATTGTGTTGCCGTATGCTACTTCGTTTATTGCTGTATGTTGGGCAAGACTGGAGCAGATGTTCGCCTGTCATGGGGCGGATGCTACAGGTGCAGAGATCTGTTGCACTAATTCTATACTTGTAGTATAGAGGGTATCTCAGTCTGTTGTGTTCAGTTCGTATCTGAAAAATGGTGACCTGGTCTCGCTTAGATAACTGTTATTGGCATCATTTTTGATATGGCCTGCGTGTTCTCTTTCTCATTTAGACTTGGCTGTGGCTTTCATAGATTTCTTTTTGCTATTTCATAAACTGTCTCTATACCATTTTATTGTAGAGGTCCGCCTTCCTTAGCAAGTTTATTTGCCTCCTCGTTGCCTGGAATTTTGCAATAGGCTGATATCCATTGGATTCTTCACTTATTGACGCATTTGGCCAGGTTTTCAAGTGAGTGTATTAGATCTTTTAATCCTTTAGCATGTTGGCTCTTCGTGGCAATTATTACTGAGAGGGCATCTGTAAAAATTATTATTTGGTTTTCTGTAAGTGCTTTACATTCATCATGTGACGTATTCTTTCCAGAACGTTGTCTCCATTACAGCTGCTCTGAACGCATCACGATTCTGGGCAAGTCGACCTGCATCAGCCAAAGACAAGTTCAGACTCTCTGTGATGTCCTGGGTCCACCGTCGTCTAGGTCGACCCCTTCCCTTTTTTCCAGGGACCATGCCTTCCATCACTGTTTTTTCCAGACTATTATGTCTTTTTATATGACCGAAAAATTTCAGCTTCCTTATTGCGATGGTATTTAGGAGCCAATGTTCCTGTACGTTTAGTGAGTGCAGTACTTCTCTGTTGGACTTTTTTTCTGTCCAGGGTATTCTCAACATCCTTCTGTAGCATTTCATTTCGAATGATGTAATCTTTTTTGCAACTGTTTTATTGAGTGTCCAAGTCTCGCAGCCGTATGTTGCTACTGGGAATATACATGCTCTGATCAGTTGTAACTTTGTTTCTTTGCTTGTGCCTTGCCATAGGTTTTTCATCTGTATTAGTTTATGTGAAGCAATTGCAAGTCTTCTTTTAATTTCTACTGCACAGTCGCCAGAGCTGTTGATGATTGATCCTAAGTATTCGAATTCATTAACACTTTCTAGTTCTTCGTTATCAATTTCAATGTCTGGTTTAGTCTTTACTTTGTCTGTTGTCAATACTTTGGTCTTCTTGGTGTTTAGGTATAGATTCTGGGCCTCGCTGTGTTTTTTTGGTGGACAGAATTAATTGTTCAAGTCCTTCTGGGTTGGTTGATAGGAGGACTGTGTCGTCAGCATATCTGATTTCCTGGATCTGGTACCCGCTGATGTTAAATGAGTCAAACTCTGTGTGGTCTTGGTCATCTCTTACGTTTCTCATGATATTCTCGGCATAAATGTTAAACAGGCTTTACATTAAATAAAATAATTTTTTCTGTCTGTTTCAGGGCTTCTGCTTCAGCACCGTAGTCATTGCAAGTACCCATTTATAAAGTACCCCTAGTGTGCCGACGGTAAAGAAAATATGGGCCTAACACCACATTCCCAATATGCCTCAATGGGCGTGTAACGGGTTCCTTTACCTTTACCTTTACCCATTTATAAAGATCTGTAAGAGGACAGTAAGAAAGGAAAATGATGGAGTAATCAAAACAAAAAGACAAGAATAGACACAAAGATTACAGAAATATGGAACATGATCAGGATTAAACACACGGAAAATCCAGAACATAATAATAGGCGAGAATACAAGAAATTTGAGAGTGTACAAAATAGATGATACGCCAGGTCTCAAAATCAAATCAACAACAGCCACGTAATCTAGTATGATGTAGACAAATCCCCTCTGGTCATTCGATTCATAACACACATTATTATAATGAGCTTCATCCAACGTCCTAAGTAACGCTAGCTGCAGTATAATTGAAAGCCTTTTAACTTTTTTTCTTGTTTGGCTCAGATTAAAAAAAAAAAACAGAAAATTGCTTCAAAATTATGTTAGCGTCTATTGCATTTTTATATACGCCTACTTGTTTCTGGTCAGAATGTATTTATCTATTCTGTACTGCTGATGCATGCGACAATGTACACATTAATTATTTATGATCTGACCGCATTTGTGAATGCCAAGATACTGAAATAAAAGCTGAAACGTAGAGTAGAATGCTGCACGAGCTAGCGTGTCCAAAACTCAAACGATTGTATGATAAAGTTCTTAAGTTGGTTCGTCCCGAAGAGACTTTTTGGGATTAAAAATAAATTATGAGCATTGTCATTAAGTAAGATACACACCCCCCTCCATCTCCCCCCCCCCCCGCGTAATCCGGGGGGGGGGGACTTTGCAGAAACAAACAAAGAATATAGCTACTGATCCCCCTGGTATATGACAAGAGGCAACTAAAACGAGGTTGTGGCTGGAGCTGGCAACCTCCTGGTGTAAATCGAAGTGCTACAGGAACAACTGCTGGTAAAGCACACACTTTCTTGGATTCAAGTTTCCTGCAAAGGGGTACAGGACAGCATTGCGTCTCCATGCTCCGGGATATGTGAAAAGAAAATGAATAATGATTAAAAATATTAAAAAGAAAACGCGATAAGCAATTTAACAGAGCGGATGAAAATATGGACGAAACAATGCAAGGTCCTATAAAATAGACCAGTCCATAATAAAGTCTCATAAATACACAGCTGCAGAAAAGTTGTTATACGCTAATAGGGGAAACCAAATAAAGAAGAAATAAAGAAAGTCACAAAGCTTCTAAAACTGTGGAAAAACCCCTGGCCCTGATGACATTCCTGCGGAGGCTGTCGAAGCTGACAGTGGCACCTCTACATTGATAAATTCCTCGGTAAAGTCTAGGAGAGATAAGAAATACCGAGGGCTTGACGAAATGATATCTGGATGGATGATGGAGGAGGGAGATTTGCAAGAGTGCACAAATTACAGCGAAATGTTTTTACTAGTGTTATTGTGCATAATTGCAAGTATTCAATTTACCTAAACATTACATTGGCAGACTTTTTTTCCACGTACCCATTTAGATGTCTTCTCGTACCCCTAGCGGTATGCGTACCCCAGGTTGAATACCACTGATCTAAAGCAGTAGTTCTCAACGTGGACCATGCCATATTTCTAGGAGGCCGCAGTAAGATGGTAAAAAACCTTTGCTCCAGCTAACAGCAACTTTGAGGGAGCCACAGAGGAAAATTAGACTCAGAAGAAGGCCATGAGCAAAAAAAAGTTAAGCCCCTGATCTAAGGGAGGAGTTTGGAGCACAATGGAATTGTTCGTGTGTAATGAATATGGTACTTAAAGCCAAATGAATCAAATCTGACGAAAGATCTTCTTCTTAAAATTCTAGAACGGAAGAAAATTCACACTGAATGATATTTTACTAAATGGTCGCTTCACCTCAGAGACAAAATGATGTTCACATCTTGTTCAATTCATGAATAAAGTGAATCTTAGAAAGTTAGCTCCTGGGTTTTCAATGAGAACGCTGCAGACGCAGAGAAAGTACTTTTAATGTTGTGGATATGGACGTTTTTTTAAATGTCGGCGGCAGAGAGCTAATCCAGAATTTCCTTCGCTAAATTTTTTGTTCCCTGCAACATCTAGATATCTAACAAATCATCCTTTCTGAGCTAGCATTTGATCGCAATCAATCGATTGCAGAGTCCTGCTGTAGAAAAAACAGTTGAGAGAGGAACAGGCAAGTTTAATTTTTGCTAATTAGATCCTGTACTGACCAGATAGTCATACTGCGCTTAATGATTAAACAAAGCTTAAATTTGAATTCACCTCTTAACATCGGATCTGTGGACTATGCTTGTTGTTACTGTTGTTATTTAACTAGGGCTGCTGAGCTTCTCGCTCTTTTTCAGCCAATTCCAAGTTGAAGACTCCTTGGTTTTATCTACACTGTAAATGTAGGCTTTTCCTGCGGCTTTTCTGCCTTTGAGAAACGTGTTAAGTTGAAGTCATGAACTCCAGTTTCTCCAGCTTGGTTCACGTGCAAAGGATATTCACATCTTGTCCCAAGCTAAGAGGAAGAAACGTGTGGCATACTGTGTATTCACCGCCATCCAAGGGGGCTCTCCAAATAGGCAGAGCTAAAATGCTGTGTTCTGGTTCTGAACTCTCCCAAGGAATTGTCACACCCTACACAGAGCCACTTTTCAGCTCTCCCGGCCTATCATGGGTCCATAGTGAGATCCCCCTGCAGGCAGTCACCCAGGTAAAAGTCAGAGTTACGTGTGGGACTCAAGCGACTTCTCCAAATTTAGTATGCAATGAAGGGTTCTCAACAAGTTTCACCACAGGGAGAATCACTAGAAGTGTGTGGATGATTTCAAGAATCAAAGAGTGTAATTAGCCTCACAGACA